>LOJH01063826.1:0-10676 GCA_001685095.1 Ellobius talpinus
GGTGTGTCTTAGTTTTGTCCCTACCCACACTTGGGTGTGTCTTAGTTTTGTCCCTACCCACACTTGGGTGTGTCTTAGTTCTGCTGCTCCTCCTTGGGAAGTATCTACCCCGATTAAGTGTGCCTTACTTTCTTCAGAGGGTCTCTCTTTCTCCTAACATTCATCCTGAAGTTCTATTAAAGTACTTTCAATAAAATCATCAACTCTGATTCACCTAACTGGATCTTGTCCAAAGCCAAGAACCGTGATTTGGCCTGAGTACAGGTACTTAAAATCAAGGAGAAATCTTCAGGTTGCTGAGACTGGCAGTCTTGTACTATATTCCTGTGTTTCTCTGCTGACAATGCCACAAAGCTTGAATCTAAATCCTGGATTTGCATTGGCCATAAGATTGTATGCACAGGAAAAACAGCCTATCTTTGCCTGTTTACTCATCAGTAAAACATGGGCAATGGCAGTACCTGCCTCCTCGGATTATTTCAAGGATCTCATTAGTGTGTTTAGAATGCTCACAGTTTGGCTTTTCACATAGGAAGTACTCTCATATGGTGACTCTCACCATTATCACTTAACTAATGTACAAGGTTTACGCCATCAGGTTGAAGTTATGGTTGTTAAGGATCAGTAACAGCTAATGTAAGTATTGAAGGCTGGGACTGAAAAGTCTGTGATGTAGTAAAGGGATCAATGATTGAATTTCTATATATTAGTATTGCTCTTTTCCCAGAATGGGAATATGTCAGTTATTTCTGTGCACATTGATAAATGATACTGTCTTTCTCTGGAGTACACTTTATAGCTCTGGGAATAAGGATATTTTAAGAAGTGAGATTAGAATAATTTTTGACTTTTCAAATCTTTCTTTCTTCATGAAAGACAGATGTGGTATAGGTAAGAGATGGTGTTGTACTGGGTGCCTATAGTTGAGATGTTGAGATAGAAGGGTCACCTGAACCCAGAATGTCAATGCACACTGATCTTGGGCTACACTGCAAGATCCTGTATAGAAGGTGACTGATAGACAATGAAATCAGCTGAAGGTGTAGCAGCTTCACACCAAATAAATGTTCTGTAATCATTTCCCTCTTACTGGTAAAGCTCAGAGAAAGAAAATCTAAAGAATAATAAATGGGACCATAAGATATGCTAAGAAAGATAATTAATGTAGTGTGCTAAATATTTAAGTTAAATCTTCCCTTTCTGAGATGTCATGGTAATCAACATTTGGATCTCAAACTTCATGATTGCTGAATGTGTCCCTTCCTGGTGTTAGTAAAAATTTTATTGTGATTTGGCAGTGAACAAATAAAAGGACTTTCACTAATACTGAGCTTTATACTGTCAATCTTTGTATAAAACCACCATGGGTGTTTCACAGATGACTCGAAATAAGTGCCCTAGAGACCCTCTTCCTTTTTCTTCTTATATCTTCTCACATCTGCACCCTTCTTTCTCTTCAACTAAACTTCCCATTCTCCCTATTCTTGCTAATTTAAATCAGCATAGCTTGTTTTTTTCTCAGCATTTCCTACATATTCTCTGAGAATTCTTGTTAGAAACTGGAAAAGGAAAAGAAATGATTACACTAGAGCCAACTGGGATGAATGAGTATTTAGAAGCACACATTTGGAAATGTGACCTGGACTCTTGTAAGTAAAACTCAAGTTCTATCCCAGCACACAATATCTGCCTGAATTAACCAGGGATTTCGAAAAGATTTCTTATTTAAAAACATATCCTTACTGTTGTGTTTATATTTCATCCCAGTTATTGGTTTCACGACCCGACAATCTTCAGTCTCTCTTCAGGTCCTAGCTGCCACTTTTTCTTTAGTTGCCTCTTCCACTTCTAAGTTCTCTCCATTTTTAACAATGGACCATGGGTGTAATTTCTTTTCTTTGTGAATGTGTTAGGAGAGAATGCTAAAGCCCTACCTACATGTTTTCTCTTTTTAGGAGCAAACATGACATGTTAACACTACTGAATGTTTCTTGCTTAAAGTCCAACCAAAGGGGGTGGGGGAAAACCCATATTTTAAGTTGAATAACTGAGTTGTTGCAGAATTTCATACAGGTACAGCTCATGTTTTAATTTACCTTATAAGTACTGTGAATATGATCACTAGAAGAAACAATGTACTGTATAAGACAGACCTTTCCATATTCTCAACGTGAGAGGATGAAGGGAGGGTAGAGAAATGGGAAGAAAAAGCTTTAAGTCATCAGAAAATGAGCAGCAGGCAGAGATATGTTTACAAGAAAGTATCTCTTACCTCATGCACAAAATATTCAAACTGTCAATAGGGAAGACTAATATCCCCACTTTCTCAGTTGCTGGCCTATAGTCCTTTCCTATCCAGACATCCCAGGTTTATCACACCTGATTCTTTGATAAGGTCTTTTTACAGAAATTGGGTTGCTTCATTCATCTGGAGTATTTAGTTTCACTTAATTTTCAGTAAAGGCATTGAACATTGATTTCATTTTGCATTTTATTTAAAGTGAATCTGCTATTGCAGATGGGAAACCAGAGCAAAAATCTTTGCCCTGGGTACAAACAAAACAAAACAAAAATCAAATAATTTCTAAGACTGAGTTGTTTAGTTAAGTTTTCCAAAAAAAAATCATCAAGCAATTCCACTGCTGAAATGGATCAGACATGGAGACAGAAATAAGTAGAAAAATTCTTGGTGTGCCAACTTGTGTAGCATAATTTTCACATCAAAGAACTTCAAAATGGGATTTTCACAAGTATTTTAACTTCTAGCTAGCTGAATCAAGTTCTCATAGGAAGTAAGCAGGCTATAAATTATAACTACCTATGTAAAGAAGTGAATATCATGTTCACGTACATACATTGCCTAGCTGCAGGAACTTCCACCCTCCCCTGACCCAGACTGTGCAGGCATGGTGGGACCTGTCCTTCCAAAGCATCTTGTTGCTTTCAGTGATATATAAGAGCATCAATACACAGCAAGGACTTCCTGGAAGAAGAGCATTTATAATGTCTCAATGGTTGAAAAAGAGATCCAGGAGCTTAGGAATCATGAAACTTCAATATGACCTCTAGGGAAAATGAAGTCAGAAATGCAAACTTGGATGAAGTGTAGAAGAGCCTTATGTCACATGATGACATTTTCCTACAGGCATGATAATTCACAATGGTTTATGGCCTGGTTTAGCTGCTGCTAACTATGTGCATAACTTTGTGTGAGACCTTTAATGTTTCAGACATCATATTTCTCTTGTGTAAGAAATAGAATTGCAGCTAAACTACTTCCTATGCTCAATATATATGGTTATATAACCAATAGTTACATTGTTTCAACTTGCATAGCCATACAAGAAAGTGCATAGATTTTTTTAATAACTCTCTGGAATGAGAATATCATTCATTTTTTTACAGTTGGATCTTCCTTTTAATTTTCAAAAATGTACTTATTCATGATTGTGTGGGTGTGCACATGCTGTGGTGCTCACCTTAAAGGCAGAAGACAACTTGTTGGAGCTGCTTTTCTGTTTTTGCCACTTGAGTCCTGGGAATGAACTTAGGTTATCAGCCTTGGGTGACATACAGCTTTACTCCCTGAGACATCTTGCTGCCCACCTGAGTTAGGTCTTTCTCTAAACTCCTGTCATTCCTTACTTTAAAGCGCGTCCTAGGTAGACTTTCCTCAGGTGGTGTCCTTTCTCTGAGCTGCTCTGAGTCATGACTCATATTGAAGTCATGGTTTGCTTTTAGATTTCCAATCAGATTCTCCTTTCACGTGTTCTGTCTTTAACTCTGAAGGGAATTTGGAATTGCTTTGTTCCAGGTCCACACAGTTCATGTGTGCTGTGTATACCTACCTTGCCCTCACTTTCAAATTCACCTCCTATGAGTCAGTGTCATTACTACATTGCCAGCTCCCATTAAACAGTGACACAGAGATAATTTGATTTCAATTTCCTTATCAAATGGATGGCAAGAAGACATCACAGACACCCACATGCCGTTGTGTTCATTACTAAAGCCCCTCTTATGCAGCAGCAGATTCTGATTTCTTTCTGTGACCCATCATGAAGAAGAGGGACCAACGCCTAGACAACCTCGAGGATTGAAAACGCTGCTGTCATCTACTTTAGTGTTTAAAGGCAACTTTTAACAGTGCATCAAGCTGGTTGCGTGACGCACAATGGTAGGATTTGCTGAAGGAGGCAGAGGCAGAAGGATAAAGCATTCGAGGCCAGCCTGGACTACACATTTTTGGGAGGCAGTGGTGTCACATGCCTTTATTCCCAGAACTTGGGAGGTGGAGGCAGGTGGCTCTCTGTGATTTCGATGCCAGTCTGATCTACAATAGCTAGTTTCAGGACAGGCACCAAAGCTACACAGAGAAACCTTGTCTTAAAAAAATAAATAAATAAATAAAACAAACAGTGCCTCAAATTTAACTCAGTTTTTCTAAGGTTTGTTACAAATTTCTTTCCATTTTCCAATTGTTTAAGAAAACCAAACCAAACCTGTGGTCTGTTTTATAAAAACCAACCTTGGTGGAATTTCAACCAGAGTTTTGGCGTAAAGCTCAAGAATCATTTCTGAGAGCATGATGTGACCAAAACACATTTTCTTTTCTGTTTTATTCTATTAACATAATAGAACATTCATCAGGAATGATAATTGGGAATTGAAGGAAGCATATAGGGACAGTTTTCTGTAACAGCATGCTTCAATTGATAATTTATTTTCCTTAAATTTCTCCCTAATCCTGTTTCAATATGCTAATCTACCTTTTTCCTTCATCAAGCTTACTTTAGAATTGCTTTATTCATAATAGCCATCCACTCTGAAAAAAATAAAAAAAAGACTAAACATTACCGCTTCCCTAAAGTTACTGCTTACCTATATAACTTTATTCAAAGGCACAAAGATATGGGGATAAAACTGACCATAAGGATAAATTACATTATTAAGTGGCATTATTGTCTTTGTTCTTATTCCCTCACAACACAAAGAGATGCAGAACAGAATTGAAAACCATATGGTAATTACTTGGAGGATAAGTGCAACTTGCAATCACACCACCAGGATCCAGCAACATTGCTAGTTTCATTTCAGGTGCCAATATGGCAGCCAGCCAGCCCAGGAAAGATGCACTGGCAGAGAGAGAATGACAGACATTAGGCATAAGTACTTTCCATGTCAAGTCTTTGGCATGCTTTTTGTTGAAAAAATCTGTTCTCACAATTGCCTTCCAGCATGTGCAAGTTAAGCTACCAAGGCATATGATAATGTCTGCCGTCCAGGAATATGCTAATATGGTCCATTCTGGGAGACGCCAAGTCATAAGCAGAGTGGTTGAAGACCCCAGATGTCCTTGCATCCCCACTCATCCTGCACAAGGGAACCTTAACAACAGACATAAATGAGGCTAAGGTGGAATCCATGAGGCTTGATGATTCCTCCCCCCAGACCTCGTTTTGAAAGTGAGAAAGATGGGGTGTCCATCAGTATGTACAACTGTCCATTTTCAGGATATTCATTTAAATTTAAGATTCTAAATATCCTTCTTTCAAAAACCAGCAGCAGAAACTTTCCAAAGCCCTCAACTGTGAGAATTCTTCTGTGACTGAGTGAAGATTCTTCAATGTGTAAATAATATACAGTACACTAAGGAGCATTTCAGACATCGCTCATCATTGGTTGAATCGTCGCAAGTAAACTTCAGTGTGGTTAATATTCTTCACCATTTTCCTTCTAGATAAATAATTCAAACAACTGCAATAACATCTTGCCTGAAGTGACTCCATTGGATTGAGATATGGATAGGACAATATTTTATTTGCTGTTTTCAAGTAAAGTATCTCAAATATTTTGATTCTATTAATACAGGATTATTGACCATAAATTTATTTTATAAGCCAGTATAGTAGCTCTACTATTCTGTTTTCATAAAACATCTTATATTCAGAAATCTGACACACAGCATACACTTTATAAATTATAAAACACATTTGTAGAATCATGCTATATCTGATTGATAACCAGAAAACAAAGATAAGAATGATTGCCTAATATCTCAAAAATGAAAACATTTGCCTCTATAAAAATGCTCAAAGACATAAAACATATATACGATGTAACTATTGCTCACAAAACTTGCCATAGAAGAGTCTACAAATCAAGGTCTCTTCTGAAGAGGGAGCTAGCCTTTCAAGATGCAGGAAAAGCTGACATGGATATAAGCTCTTGAAATTGAGTCCTAGCCTCTTCTATCCAAAGAGAGCAGCTGAATATTCATGGAATGTTTTTATTCAACCGAGCTTATCCTTGAGAAAACACAGTTTTGGAAAGATCACACAATATCTTGGACAGAAAATCATCTTATGTGTAAATGTTTGCTTCTGTCATAGCTATTTTCATATTATACATGCACACAAATACACATAAAATGCACATATGAAAATAAAAACACATGCACAGTTCCAATTGTATTTTACAAATTCTTCACTGCATCATGACTATAAAGGCCTATCTCATGGGAGAAAAAAATAAATGAAATATCCCTGTAGATAATGCATTAGTTGTGTTTTCATTGTGTGCTGTGCCCTTACCTGGTTGCTGTGGTTATTAGAAGAAAAGAATATGATTCTTAGGACTTTACATACTTGGATTTTGAAGATACTACAGTCATGCTCAGTTTAGCAATAAGACCAGTAGAGATGCTTAAAAGTCACTTTGGCCTCCTGTCTTTGATTTCTATCTGTCATTTTGGAGTCACCTCACTTCAAGGCAAGAATCATATTCTAGAAAGTTCCTGACTACAACTAAAGGTTGGGGATTGTTGGGTGATTTGGACCCAGTATGGGAGTGTTTGTCCACCAGGTTTCCATATGAGGCACAGCCCATGGGGACAGTCTCATTTGGCAAGGACCAGTGGACTTTGGGACAGCACAGAATACTGTGGGGACTGCATCAGGTGCGTGATCTCTTCTCTCTTGTAATATTGATCATCTCTTGGCAGTTTCAGTGTCAATTTGTCAATCATACATTGGACAGATATGGTCATTCTTGGAAACCCCAGTATTTCTTGAATATCTTCCCCTAAAATTCTTTGGGAGCTGATGCTTCTCAGGTTTCTTGTCTGGAGATGCCAGCTGTTACTTTAGACCCTGAAAGATGTCCTGACTCAGTACTTAACAGGATTGGAGACAGATCATCCCTATTTCGCTAAATATGTTTTGAATGGGATTGTTATTCTTGAAATTGTGTGCCTTTGTCAATCGCCTTTTAGTTTTGTAAAGACAGGATGTACCTGGCTTGATGTTTGGCCACATTAGCAAAATGAAAAGTGCTGTTTTTTTGTTTAAAGATGTTTTGTTGTGAAAGTTAAAAAAAAACATACTTGACTTTTTTTTTCCCTGGAAGTTAACATTGGAAGACTTATTTGTATGGAAAAGCATGCTTGTTTTAATGTAAAAATAAATATGGCTGGAGCTACTAAGGGCTGACCATTTGTGTGAAACTCATCTGGTGGCTGGACACTTTGTATGATGCCCTTTCCCCGTCTTAGAACCTGAACCCTTTACTGTGGCTTGACCGTGGCAGAGTGGCACCTGATGATGGACCTGAAGACAGCATGTATTGGGACAGAAGGGGATAAGATCCTTTCTAAGGGAGACACAATCCCGCCAGGAAAGCCCCTAGTTTTAGAAAGGACAGGTAATCAAAATCTTTTGAGAAATGAATGGCCTGTTCCATTAAACATGGAGCAATATGGTTCTAAATAACCAACCCCGTAAGTTGATATTATTAAACATATCCTTAAAAAAGAAATTAAGGTTAACAGTGTTCAGGGAAATTTAGATGTAGAAACATGGGATACAATAAAAACACATATTAAAAGCTAATATTATAAAAATAGAGGAAAAACCATGCCTCAATAGCATTTTTTTGGTTTGGAATATTTCTAAACAGATACTGGCAGGTGATAAAGAACTCATATATGCTCCAGAGGCCTCTGCTCTTGCTCCTCGAGATGGAATGCCTTTGTTATCTCCCTCAGGATCTAAGAAGGCAGCCAAATATCCTAATTCTGATTGGCCTTCCCTTCAACACCTGACAGTAAACCACTCCACAGAGGCCCCTGAGAAACATCAAAAGGGGCTGATGGGATTTGTTGCCACTGTGCATCAGGCCCATTAGCAGAATGATTCATTGAGGTGGGGGAGTTAAATTACAAAATGCATATAAATATGGATAAATGGCTTGGAGCAGTCACTTGGCTGAAACTAACAAAGAAAGCCTTGCTCACAATGTATACAGATATAGGACATTAACACCCAGCAACTAAACTCAGACCTCCGTCAGCATGGCTATATTCTCAAGAAATCTGATTACTTAGCCATCACTAGAATTGATCACGGCCTCTATTTATCAAATTATAATCTTTCTCTAAAGTCCTCTAATACTTTTCCATAAGCCAAGTCCAAAGATGCCTACATACGTCTAGGCATGAGTACAGTTGAACCCATTCTCTATTGTGCTATTATTTTCTATACTGGTCAGTTTTCCATCACTATAATAAAATGATGGAAGCACATAAATAAACCAAAAATATTAATTTATTCTGCTTTGGAGGTTTAAGCACAATGTGTCTGTACTGGTTTGGGCTTCTAAGTAGTTCCATTATGGCAGAGATGCCTATCTGTGAAAAAGTATTATAACACCAAATAAGAGCCTCAGGGAAATATCAAGCTGTGGAAAAGCCTGTACTGTGGCGTTTCCCATAGATTCATGTATTTAAACCCTGGGTCTCAAGTTAATCGTACTGTTTTCAGGGAGCTTCTAGGGCATCAATATTTGCTGGAGGAAATATATCATTGCAGCGGGGGCGTATGTGGCTGGAGTTGTGATCTCTCAGCTCCCACTCTACCACACCACACACACATGATGGACTTTCAATCTGGAGCCATAAGCCAAAGTAAACTCATCCTTCTAGGAATCACTTTTGCTCATGGTGCTTTACCACAGAACAGAAAAGGAACTAATGTAGTTATCCAAGAAAAAAATGGAAAGAGTGGTGCCCCGCAGATGCTGGAGAAGACAACTTGCCAGTGCTCTAGGATTGTCCCCTGGCATATGCCTTCTCACAGTCCTGGTCCCCAGCTGCACCATATGCGGACAAGATTTTCAATCTTAGCAGATCCCTGTGCATCCTTAATAAACAGCCCACAACTAAACACGGCAGTCACCATTATAGAGATTTCCTGACAATCTGTACCCGTGACCTCATTCTGAATATCCTGCCTGTTTTTCTTGATTTTTTTCTCCTTTGTATTTTAAATACAGTATAAACCCAAATATAGACTACTTAATAGATTTTTTCCCTCATAAGAATAAAAGAATTAAGATGATGGTTGTTTTGCTAATTGCTATAATCTCAATACCTATCACATCATAGATGTCCCAAATATAACCCACAATAAATAAAGTGTTCCAACTGAGATTATTAAGCTTTGGATTGGGTCAAATGACATCAATAAGGATGAGAAACCAATGCCAGAGGGAAGGTGGAATCCCACCATGTGTGGTTTAATTGCTGATGGCTCTATATTTACTCTGCTCTTACTGCATCTGTTAACACTGGGATTACTGAATTCAGAAGCTTTTAGTTCCCAGGAAGAAAGCTCTAAGAGAGAGATAAGAAATATAATGGGAAAAAGAAAATTAAAAATTAATAATGAAATATAAATGATTGACTGTATTTTTCTCTCTTCTCATTCAATACAGTTTCAGTTGATCAAATAGCAACCCAATCTTTATTGCTATTATTACCTATTTAAAAAATTGTAAAGGAATATGTATCAGAAATGGAAGTAGGAGGAAAAATGAAAAAAAATAAAAGAATAAACTTACTTTGGACCACCTACCAAGCATTTCATGGTATGTAAGCAGAGACATAGCTTAATCTTCAACAAAATCTATGACAAGGTGAGAAATGGGGGAAGAAGAAACTGAATTATATAGATTAATGAACAATCTGAGTGACCAGGGAAATTTAATAGAATGACCAAGGGCAAACTGAACACCTGGGATATCAAGTCAATGACTGTGGTTCCCTCCAAATGCATCTGAGGAAAGATGAGTTCCAGAGTGAGAAAGAGCCTCCTGAATGAGCAGTGGGTGCTTTCTCAGTCTTATTTTATTCACTTTGGAGGGATAAATTAGGATTAGCATAAGTACTGTGCACATTCCTTCTCAGTGATATATATGTGTTATTATTTCAATCCTTGTCCTTCTGGGAACAGAAAGCTTTATGAAGATATAACAGCAAGAAAAGCAGCTTAATAGGGCACACCACAGCAAACATTATTGATCAATTTTGTTTTACTTGTAAGGATGATTGAGTGCACAGGCAATTGAGGTGTCATTTTGTAGCTTGAGCATTTTATTTTCTGGAAACTGTGCTTTCTCTGAGAGATTTTATTTGAAAGAAAGAACCAGAGATGATGTATTAAAAAGAAGAAACATACCATTTTCCTAGAAGGTTTGTCTGGGTCATACCTGGATCTCATGGCACTCTTCTGTTTTACCAAAAGTGAACTTTTGCCATCTCAAGGTCTGTAACACGAAGGGGCCTGGCTGTTGGGGTTTCTGTCCCGCCCAGTACCCCACAGCTGGCAAACCCCAAAGAA
>LOJH01063831.1:0-10675 GCA_001685095.1 Ellobius talpinus
GAAGAATCCTGTTGTGGTCGTCTCTTCTGCTGGCAGACGTGGCGCGCCACACCTCTTTATATTTTTTTCAGGAGCAATTTGTAATCCCCATTAGGCAAAACTTTCTTTGAACCTTCATACACATGAGAGAGTATACTACATGTGCATTGTGTGTTCTATATAGGTTTGTGCATGCCCACGTGTGACTGGATGTGTATGTGTGTGAGCATGTGACATATGCACAAGTGTGTGTTGTTCTCCCCAGGCTTGCCTACTGCCCAGGGCATGGAACTCCCTGGAGATTCCTTGTCCCTGCCTGCTCTGGTCTGTGTCCTCTCACCAGTGTCTGGCTCAGCCATGCCTGCAGACACTGTGTCCTCAGGTCTCCTCTTGCACTTGAGGTGGAAAGCTGGGCATCCTACAGCCCCACTCAGCTGCTGCTCTCAGCTCCATGGCCCTGGGGGACATCTCCTACTTCCCTCCCTCCTCAGGCACTCCCTGGAAAGGCTGAGTATTGTAAATCCTTGCCTTTTTTAAAATTAAAAAGGTTTTAGAGTTGCATATGGATCTTTATCTAAAAATCTGATTGATTAGCTTAGTGTTTATCACCAAGTCAGGTGGCAGAAACGGCCACAGGTGTCATGGTCTTTTGCTTACGTGCTGCCTTTGTAGGGCCCTTAGCAGTAGCCATTGTATAGTCTCATCCTATTTTGCTTCCTTGGCAGCCCTGAAATCCTGCTCCTGTTGGGCTTTTCTAACTTCCAGTTTCTGATTCCTCTTGGCCATTATGTCAGCAAGAGCCGCACCAGCAATGGCCCCTGGGATTTGGCTGCATGTGGGGTGTTTTGCTTTTTAATGTCTCTGTCTTCCCTTTTGATGTGTTTTTCCAGTTCATCTCATGCTGGAAAGAAATGCAGTCGTGCATTTTGCATTAAGAACTGGAAAACTTCCTGTGGGTCCTGACATAGTATGCCCCGTGTCTGGGGTAGATCATATACCCATTGAAACCACAAGATCTGCCCTTCATATTGAGGAATGGCCCCAGGAAGATGACGTGGCCGAAGCCAAACCTTTGATTTTTGACTCTAGGCCTTTATGTTTAAAGGCTTGTTTCTCAAAACTAGAAAAAAAATGAAGTTAGATTGCCTCAACTCTATGCTTCCCTGGCCAGCAGAGGTGGGAAGCCTTAGAGACTCTCCAGGATGGTGGTTGTTGTGCAGATCCCCTGAGGCTTGATTGGAGCCAACCACATCAGTTAATGCAGCAAATATGAATATTGTATTATGCATGTAGATGTGCACCTCATTTCAAGGAGGTTTCTGAGAACTGCTTTCAATTGTCAAGTTACTGACCCAGCCTTGGTAGGTGTCCATCAGCGTATAAACAGAGAAAGAAAATGCATCCTTGCTCAGCCTTCTGAGTGCTGGGACCACAGGTGTGAGTCACCATATCTGGATTACTCTTTCAAAAGGAGATCTTGGCATCTGTGACAATCTGAATCAACCCAAGAGGTACTAGGCTAAGTGAAATAAGCTGTACACAGGAAGAGGCATAGCAGTCATCTGCGGAAGCTGAATAAATACACAAATAAATCAGCAGCAGGCCGGAATGGGCAGTACCAAGTGTTGAGGGAGACTCATCAGAAGGTTGTAAGGTTTTAGAGACATGGTTCCTGAAATCTATGGACAGAATATGGCACAGTTAGTAATTAGTGTTATAAATAAAAACCATAATGGCATATTTATAAGAAGTTCCAAAGTAATATAGCAAGGGCATCCCATTCACTTTTCCTCACTGATGGTATTGTACAAATAACCATGGTTATGCTATCAAAACTAACATTAGTGGAGGCTGGGGCAGAGAGGTGGCTCAGTAGTTAAGAGCTGTTTCTGCCTTTCCAAAAGGCTCCAGTTTGGTTACCAGAACCCACACGGATGGTTCACAGTTTCAGGGCATCTGATACAACTTTCTGGCCTCTGAGGGTACTTCACACACATGATACATAAGTCATGCACACACATACACACAAATATAAAAAAACTAAATCTTACAAACAACAAGAAAAATCTAACATCTTCACAGTACTGAAAATGAAAGGCTTTTCTCTGTCTTGCCACCTACCTGGACCTGCTAGTTCCCTCAGTGGCTTATGAAATAACCACTCTGAGGCTTATTATCAGTTTGGCCAATATCTTAGGCTTCTTAATGGCTAGCTCTAACTATTAAGTTAACCCATTGTTATTAATCTGTGTATTGCCATGAGGCTGTGGCTTACTGGTACAAAATGTCACTACTTTTGCTGCTTCATGGCATCTCCTTGACTCTGCCTACTCTCTGTAACTTTGTTTGGACTTCCTGCCTAGCTATATTTTGCCTGTCCATTGGCTGAAATAGCTTTATTTATCAACCAATGAAAGCCACACATATACAGAAGGACATCCCACATCACAGTACTCCCAGTTAAAGTACTACACCACTGGCTTTTATACATGGTTTCCTTTTTCACTGAAGTGTGTGCCATACATCCAAGTTGTTTGTATTAAATTCTGTTCTCTCTGTTGCTGAATTATCCCATCATGTGGATTTTCCAAACATGTTTATTTGCCTATCAAAGAATTCTTGAGTTTTTCTAGTTTCCTATGATTCCAAATAAAGTTGTGGGGCATAAGGGCCAGTTTAGCAGCCTGGACAGTGCCCCTATCAGCCCTGTTAGCAACCTGTGCTCATCAGGCTGTGAGTGTACCTGTCGTGAACAGTGGAAGTAAGTTACTCCTCTCAGCAACCTCTTGATCACACTGAATCTCTATTTAGGCAAATCCTGGAATAGCACCTGGAAAACAGGCCATAGGCTGATCCAGCCTCAAATGGATTTGGGTATAATAAGGCAAAACTACGTCCCCAGGTAAGCTTTCAGGGAGAATCCTCTATTTACCATTTTCTGCCTCTGTATAATTGAGCAGGTATCTGACTAAACCAGATGCTTCATGAGAAGAGCATATGCTTAATCTGTCAATTAAGATAGCGAACCACCCAAATGATGCCTTTTAGCAACCAAATTTCTTCTTCTCTTGAACCCCATTAAAAAAAATCCTGAGCAATTATCAAGGCTCCTGAGTTCCTTCATTTCTAACCTGTACTGTCACTTTTTGAATAAAGTTTCCTCGCTGCTTTGCGATCTGTGTGGGTTTTTATTTCATCCCTGAATAAGAAGCCAAGAATTCAGAAACACCAGGCTCAGATTCTAACGTTGCTCTGAACATCTGTGCATAAAATAAACAAAGTGTTGCATGGACGTGCAATAGAGGATAGTTTCCTCATCCACCAGTCCTTCAAAGCCAGTGTTCTGGTGTCCTTTGTAGCTGTGGTAACTGACCAACATCCTGGTGAGTGCAGGTCGATCACAAACTCTATTTTCCATCACAACCAGACAGTTTGTTGGAGAGAGAAAGAGGATGGATTTCTAAGTGTGAGACAACTAGATACAAGAAACTGGCATTTTCATAATGTGTGCATGACACTTGAATCTTTCAAATGACTTTGGAGTCTTTATAGTCCTCTAGACAGAGTGAGCAAGCAAGCCGCAGGGTCCTTCTCATGCGCTTGCTGAGTCCCAGGTGGACGGAATCACATTCTTCTGTAATTTTCATTGCCCTTTTTAAGATTCAGGGACACCTGCACATTCCCCACAGTGGACAGAGCACAAAACCTTCCCCTTATTTCTGCATTAACTTAAGGATGATCAGTGTTCAGTAAAAAAAAATTGCTCTCCTTGTTAATGTTGCTAAGTGGCTTTTTAAAAATGATGTCAATGAAAATTTTATATATCAGAGCATTTTCTTTTTTGTGGTTGCTCCAGTTATTAGGTAATTGGACTTCCTCTCATCTTAATAGGATTAATGGAGGGAAAGAGTGTCTGGTACTTATCTGAAAACGCAGGGCTTGAGGTAGCTTTTTACAGAGACATCTTACCATCTGGAGAGAGGAAGGGTACAGAATCAGTTCAGGAGGACTATACTGCCATATTTCCATTCTCCTTTGTATCAATTAGCCACGCAAAATTGCTTGCTTGGGTTGAGCAATGTCCTTAAAAACTGAGCTATCCGTGCTTTTACTTGAGTCCTGAACTGGTACTTTGTGACCAGATGGCATTTGGCTCATCACTATTCTTAGCTCTCCAGGACAAGAAGGAAAATAAGGATGAAATCTTAAGTGATCGTTGCATGGTGTGTGTCTCTTTTGGGAATAAAGACTGCCCAGATGAGAACAGACAGACTGTTGGCAGACAGAAGGGCTGCCCACCTGGAAACCTCTCACAGTTCAGGCAGGGAGTGGGACTGGCAGACCCAAGGGAGTAAAAGAGGCTAGAGAGCCCTGATGGAGGCTGAGGCTTGGGGTAGGGAGTGTCTTTCATGTGATTGGCTAAGGGAAAGTATTTGCTTTCTCTGGTTGTTGCTAGGATGGAACTGAAGATGAACAGCAGGAAGTCAACATTTATTCATCAAGTTCTGGTCAGTTAGAATTAACTCATTTGGAAGTTGTTCAGCTTTCAGGATCATCACTAGGGATAGATGGCTCTGCTTCCTGTGATTCTGACTGTCAGCAGGCAGGCTCTCTGCGCTGGCGGTGGCTAGGTGTCTGTTGTCTTGAGTAATAGCCCGAAGGTGTGGGTCAGAGTCTTGGTTGTTTAAATTGTCTGGTAGTTTGCATATGTGATATCTCATCTATTGAGGTTGCTATATGTTCTGTTCCAGAGAAGACAGGAAGAACTGGAGATTTTCTGATCTGTGTCCCAACCATATTGGAACTGGCTTGAATAGGCTGTCACTGAGACTTTGTGTTTGGTTGGTGGCATCTGGTGGAGAGGAAGCAGGACAGAAAGACAGAAAAATTTGAGGAGATTTGGGAAAGGAAAGAAACCCTGCACTGTGATGTCCCCTTGAAGCCTTTTGCCAGTGCAGAATCAAGAATTTTGGCACAGGTCAGGCATGGTGGGGCACGGCTTTAATCCCAGCTCTTCGGAGGCAGAGTCAGGTGAGTCTCTATGAGTTTGAGGCCAGCCTGATCTCCATAATGATTTCCAAGTAAGCCAAGCTACATGGTAAGAGCCTGTCTTGTGGAGGGGTAGGCCGTGGGAGTAGGGGGGTGGCCCAACACAACTTGCTGTCAAGGTTGCTGGCATAGAACTAGAAAACAATTTCAAGTAACAATAAACCCTGGTGAAGACCTAACTGTGTATGATGAATCAATGTCATTCCTCCTTTCCTGCATATTTTCTGGGAACCCCAAAATAAGACTGCTGTCTTTCATTGCCAATAAAACACTCCAACGTCCTCCAGCCCTGTGATCTGTGATGTGATCTTAGCGGCTGTAATTCTATCCACTGCACCGTAGGAACCACCATCTGGCTTCATTAAGATCCAGTAGCAACTCCAGAAAAGCTTCAGAGCCTACTCAAACCTGTGCATGGCCCTTGCATAGACAGCCAAGTGTGGGTATTGCCTTTTCTTTCTTCAGTATCCTTCTATCAATCTTGTGCTCCCATCTGTGCCAGCAAATTCTTTTGAATAAACTTCAACAGTGCTTCCTGCCAACTCACCTTTAAACCCCTGCCTTCCATGAACCCGGAATCCTGGCTTCTGTCTGCACCTGACACCCGATGGCAAAGGGAAAGTCAGTGTTTTCTACTGGAGCTGATTAGCCAGCCTGCCTCCATTTTAGGCTTAAAAGCCATCTTATAGTAAAGACAAACTGGGCTCATTCCTGTTTATACTTAAACCTGTTTCTCAAGAATTGGGTCATGTCCGTCTCTAACCTTAGCTGCAAATGGCTCTCTGTACTGCTTGTTCCAGGAAACGGCAATCATATCTTTGTTTCAGAAAGTTGTAATGACCATCTTGAAATTCCACCTTTATTTCAAAGGGTTATATGATCACCAGTGACTACCTTGTTATGCCCACCTTGCAACCTTGTCTTGGTTTCAGGAGGCCACTATGACTAACCTATGCTTATGTTCTGCTCCTGTGACCCCCACCTATTTTGCCTTCCAAATCTCCCATTTGGAAACCCCTTACCCCTGATCTATAAAAACTTTGTCCTCCTCATGTCCAATGCTGACCTCTTGAATGCCCTCTTTGGGGTAGACAGCCCATGCACATGAATAAAAAAAGCGCGCTTTAATTAATTACTTGTTTTAATGAATTTGGCCATGATGATTTGGGTCAATGGTCGTCTTTCTTCTTGCATCTTTGGGATTAGCAGAGTCTTGCTTATTATATCAACTACACTTCAGGGCAGGCCCCAGGAGTAGTTGGCCAACACAAAATGACCTCAATGGTACTATGGACTTTTGTTTCATTTTGCCCCCCCTTTTTTGTCTTATTGGTCTCTTGCTTCTTTATTTTGATTTCTACATGTGTGTGTATGTGTGTGTGTTTTAAATTTCTTGCTTTCTTTTTCTTTCTTTTTTTAAGAGAGAAAAAGAACAAAGTTGGGTGCGTAGGGAGGTGGAGAGAATCTGGGAGGAATTGGGGAGAGAAAAACATGATCAAAATCTATCGAATGAAAGTATTTTTTTCCAATTAAAACAAAGAATCCTGGCCCCACCTTGTTAGATCCAAAGAGTACCCCCAAGTGGCAGTGCTCGTGACAAGGGTAAACAGAAGGATTGTTACTGGGTAAACAGAAGCCTAAATTCAGCATTCCTCAGGAATCTTACAAGGTAGATTCTGGTTTACCAGCTTCTCCCTCAGTCTGCCCTAAAGTTCAATACCTGAGGAAAGGGCTGCTAGTTCTTGGTCAAGCCAAAGAGCCTGTATCAGTGAAAGACCCCACACTCCTGACAGTCATACAATCCATTTTCCTGCCATTTTGCATCTCTCTGTCCTGGCAAGGTAACGCTGGCAGTTTGATCCCCGATAGCCTTTTTTTCTACTGATGGAGTGGTCCAGTTCGGTGGTGTCACTGCGCTGTTGCTTACACACCCTAGCGGAGGTCTCTGAATGGACTCTTTAGTCTGCTACTTGCAGCATCATGGTACTCTGTCTCCAGTGCACACTCCATTGCCACCAACAGAGACAATATAACATTGAGGATGGTCAAGGATTGGGGAGCAGCAGGCTGAGGAGGGGACTCTGGTTCCTGACAGACCTGGGGACAAGATATCCTTGTGATCCTCGGGGCTTGTTATAAAACAGAAGGCTCTGCAGAGGCTCCAGGATGGGTGGTTTTCCTATTGTGCTGCTAGGAGTAGGTTGAGGGGTATAGAATAAGTTGACGAGGAGCCTCTAAGTGTGGCCAACCATGCCAGGAGCCTACTCTGGAAGCAAGGGTCTTGATTCCTAAGACCAACATGGAAAGAAATTTGCTCAAGACTGAAAAGAACCATTTTTTTTAAATCTTGATTATAGTTTAGTCAAATACATTGGCTCTCAAGAAGATTCAGATCTTTGGCATCATTCTTGTGTTATCATTGGAATGTTCCCAGACCAAACCCCCCCTCATGGTGATTGACAGGTTATCTGTGAGGTGTGGCTAGACCTGAAAATAGGGCTCCCTCAGGGACTCCTAAGGGGCTGTGGAGCCAGCCAGGGAGAGGCTGCTTGTCCTGAGGTGAGAGCTTCTATAGCTGAGATAATCTGTGTTCAAGTGTGGAGTGGTTCGGGACACCGGAAGTTCTGCCTGCTGTGGCTGTGAGTGTTCTGTTGTTTCCTTCCTGAAAGGGAAGATTGGTTTGATGTGAGTGAAGCGACTCTTTCTCAGGACTTCGATATAAGCTGGGATGGCGCTGGTCAGTCGGCTTACAAGGTGGAAGCTTATCTCTCTCACTAGCAGGCCTTGTGAGCATTTGTAGCCACTGGGTAACCTTGAACTGTACAGCCAAAGACAGGATTTATTGGATTACCATCTGCTGCTCCCGCATTCTCATAATTTCCTCTGATTAAAAATATTGCTTGCTTAAAAAAATAAGCAATTAAACAACTCCCCCAGGCGACTAACGGTTGTGATGAACTCAGGTCTTAGAGGCTTTCTCCTCTAATTCCTCACAGTGGGAAGACATGAGCAAACATTCTACAATCAAGAAAAGAGAGAGGCCCGGATCCGTGCTGCAGCTCCTGGGAAGTGATCCTCAGGCATCGTCTCAGAACTCCCTGGGGAAAGTCAGCAAAATCTCAACAGTTTTTCTGTGTTTTCTCCAGCCTTGGACACAGGGTAGACACAGTCTGGAGGGGACTTTCCAGACATCTTCAAAGGCGAGAGAGCTCTTGTTTACCACTGAGGAATCTCTAGATCTCAGCAGAGGTGGCTCAATTACTAGAATGACATTTTTCGGGACTCCATGCTGAGTTAAGGGAAATGCCTCTGCAGCTGCTTATCCCCCAAGCCGTGTGTGTGTGTGTGTGTGTGTGTGTGTGTGTGTGTGTGTCATTCAGAATGCTCTCAGAGAAGACAGAAGCAGACAACCCAATAGTGCCTGGCAGAACAAAACAAAAGTGTAACTGCAGAGCATGTGGCATCACGTGAGACCAGCATTAGCATTCTACATAAAAACAGGCAAGAGGCCGAGCTCATTTAGCTAGAATCTCATTGCTACTTCCAGAAGAAAGCCTCGAGCTAATTGCTGTGAACGTAGATATTACAGCAATTAGAAAAAAGCGACAGATTTGATGATATCTATCTATCTGTCTGTCCATCCATCTGTCTGTCTGTCCATCCATCCATCTGCTGTGGGAACTTCTCCAGCCAATAGCCTTTAAGATACCAGCCCACTTTGGGCGGGGTCTCATGTACTATAAGTGCAGATGAAAAGCGTGTGCAGGCTTCTTGGCTGCTAGATTCCGTTCTAGTTCCCAGCACATGCAAAGGACTGTAGATAGCTACTCTTTCTGTGAGTTTGTCCCCAGATAAATAAACCTTTGTTAATCTTCATTTTGGGCTTTTGTGGAACTCTATTGTATACCAACATTCATCAGTCTGTCTGACTGGTCCACCCACCTATCCATCCATCTATCTACCCATCCAGTATTGGGGGTAGACCCCAGGGCCTTGTACATTCAAGGCAAGGGTTCTAGCACTGTGCTATATCCCCAGGCATTAAAAATTTTCCCATCATAATATTTTTATTAATTCTTTGGAAATTTCATATCATGCACCTGGTTGCACTCACTTCCCAGTCTTTCCATGTCTGTCCTCCTACTCTTGTATCCCCCCAAAATTTAAAAATAAAATTAAAATAAAAAATAGAAAAAAGTTCCAATTTGTGTTATGTCTATACTCACCAGAGCATGGTCAAACTCTCAGTGGCCTACCTCTTAAACAGAAGTCCTTTCCCTTCTGCACCCCTGCCAGAAGCCGTCCATTGTGGAGAGCTACACTTCAGCATTCTTATCGCTCTTAAAAAATCCAACTTTTTATTGTTTCTTTGTGAATTTCACACCATGCACCCCAACCCCATTCACCTCCACATTTGTCCATATCTGCCCTCTGCCCTTGCTACCTCCCCCACAAAAGAAAAAAAAAACCCAAACCCCTAAACATCTCATGATGGAGGCTGTGGTGTGCTATACAGTAGACCTTTTGTCCAGACAGCTTTACTTGTTCATTGCAGTGAGTCATTGGTCTGGTTTGAGGCCTCTGGCTTCTGCTACCCTATCAGTCCTGGATCCTCACTGGGTCGCCTCTCGGACATCCTGTTGTTGCCCTGCGTCATGGAGATCCTAGAGCTTTGGATCTGCAGAACCCGCCCATCATGTGCTCCATCAGTTCTTAGATGGAGTAGATGTTGGGGTGAGCAACTCAAAGCCCTGGATCTGGGCTGGGTGGTAGCTAAGTTGGTCAGCCTGCCTGCTCTCCTGCACCTGCAACACCAGGGCCAGCTCTCCTGCTTTGCCCAGGCGAGGTCAGACCAGCTCCCCTGAGTGCCAAAGTTGGCACGGGATGGGGTAGGGCCAGCTCTCCCATGCTGCCCAGTTGTGTGTGTGTGGGGCTCTGCTCTCCTGCACTCATGTTCTCAGGGCTGGCTCCCCAAGTGCTGCAACCAACGGGGAGTGGAGCCAGCATTTTCATGCTCTCACCCCTGGGCTAGCTCACCTGTGACCATGCCATCAGGTCAGCTCTACTGTGCTGCCCACGTGAGGTGTGGGGCCTATTCTCCTGAGTTCTGCAGCCAGTGAGGGGTGGAGCCAGCTCCACTGCTCTCAGGCCCTTGAGGACAGCTCTCCCATGCTGCCCAGGTGAGGGGGTGGGGCCAGCTCTGTGCAGCCCTAGGACATCAACATGGCCCCAGGTGGCAGCTCAGACCAGGGACATCTGCATAGCCTTTGGTGGTAGCATGAGCCATGGATATCGACCCAGACCACTGTTGTTGCAGGGTCACGGACCCAGAGATGGCCCTCATCAACCTCATGGGCTGGGTCATCTCTGTAGCCTCAGGTGGCAGCAAAGGCTCCTCACATCAGACTGTTCCTCACCACCTTCCACTTCCACCTCTTTTCATAGTGCACAAACCCTTCAGCTTCTTCCTCTCCAATCTCAGCACCACATACTTGCTCATTGTAGTGGTGCCCACCAGGTCCATGCTGCATGTCTTCATGTGGGGGCCTCTTCAGGGTCTTACACCCTGCCAGCCCTAGCACATTTTAAAGAGTTCTCTTCAATAGTTTCCTGTTTAGGCTGTTACTCTTTTTGGGGGTTGGGGTTG
>LOJH01063832.1:0-10675 GCA_001685095.1 Ellobius talpinus
ATCCTGCCTCCAGGAATCTCAGAATGAGACTGTGTCTGAGAGCTGTCTCCTCCTCTTTTATATTACTCTCTGGGATTGGGATTAAAGGCGTGCAACTCTACCACCTGGTTTCTATGGCAAACTAGTGTGGCTTCTAGGATTAAAGGTGTGTGTCACCACTGCCTGGTCTGTAAGGCTAATCAGGGCAGCTATTTTACTCTCTGAACTTCAGGCAAGCTTTATTTATTAAAATACAAATGAAATATCACTATGAGTGTTGATCCATTAGTCCTAGTCTGCATTGCTGTAGTGACAATACATGACCAGCACCACCATAGAAGATTCTATACACTGAGAACAATCACCTTTTCCTAGTATCAGTTTAACGATGTTCTATCTTCTCAGCATTTCTCAGGAGAGCAACATGGCAGCCTGAATGTCAATTTCAAAGTAAACTTAACTTGCACTACATCCTGTGCATGCAAAATGCAGCAATATTCAGCACACCCTCGACAGAGAGTCTGAAAACACCTGCCTAATTTGCCTGCCACCAGTAAAACACGTGAGTCTGAGCAAGACCCAAAACCTCAGTGGACCAAATTCTTCTCGTGAGTACACAAGGAAACCAGATTACACTTTCCCAAGCATCAGTCTAGTGCTAAACCCTCTGTCAACTTCTCATCTAGATTTCATTCTTTGTTCAAGGCTCTAACTGGGTAGCCAGGGCAAGATAAAAATCCTGCAAAATGTATTTAGTCCAATATACTGGCAGGTCTTCACCTTTAGCTCTTTGGTTATTTTCTTAGAAGGGCTCATGGAAGCCTTCTGGCTTTTAAAGGGGTGTTAGGAATGTGGTAGTCTCTCAAAATGAGAAAACTTTTTATTTATTTTTAAAATTGATTTTATCAGTAGTGTATGTATGCATGTACATGTATGTATGCATATGATATGTGTGTTCGTGCGGGTGGGTGGGTGCCAAAGCACACACATGGAGGTTAGAAAGCAACTTTTGGGACTTGGCTCTGGCCTCCCACTTCACTAAAATAGATAGGGTCTTACTTGGGTCTTCTGGCCTGAGTACTCCAGGTTAGTTGGCCTATGAGCTTTAGCCCAATTCTCTTGTCTCTATTCCCCATCTCTCAGTGGGAGTTCTGGGATTATAGATATTCATCACCTCATCTGGATATTGTGAACATGTTCTAGAAATCCAAATCAGGTCAACAAACTCTTTTACCAAAAGAGCCATTTTCTCAGCATCAGCAACCCTTCTCAGTGCTTTTTAAACCCATTGGTTTTCTTTTTCCTTTCTCTCTTCCTTCCTTCCTTCCTTCCTTCCTTTCTTTTCCCTTATTTTCTGTTTTACATATCTGATGACATCAAACATATCACAGTACAAGTGACAAATATCCAATTACCAACCTCTATAAAACAACGTAGTTGTTCATGAATAATACAGATTTAAGAGACCTACATAAGCATTTCTGCATTTTTGCTTCTTTGCATTGTTTTGGTTCACAAAATTGTGCTTGTGTAACAGGAGGCTTGAGGGAGGGAGAATAAAAGAGAGAAACTGTGGGCCCAGTGTTTTCAGAATTGATAGTAGCCAAATATATGTAGACTATTAATATTTTAGAGAACATATTCTAAGGTGTTTTAATAATAATAGAACAGTGGAAATGCCAAGACTTAAAAGATTTAAAAGGAATACTTAAAAGATTTCCCAGGAATGATGATTTATGTTTGGATCATAATGTTGTGGTGCCCTGGCAGGCAAAGCAGTCAACACTCTCGGAATCAAAAGAGTCACTGTGCCTTTCAAATAGTCCAATTTAATCCCGCAGAGGAAATGATGCAAGTGGGATGAGTTAGCCCTATCTGTGTAATTATAAATTATAGATAAGTAATTAAAGATTAATTCTAAATCTCAGTAGGCTCTGTGATGGATGGACCATCTGGACGGTCCTGAAACATTTAAAGAGCCTTGATACTTATATGTCCAAATCAATGACAAGACCTTTAAAAGAGATAATGCACAAAGAAGTGTCAGGGCCTTTTACATTAATGTTTTTATTGGTGCCCTCTGTTCCCTACATGGTTAAAGAGTTATCTGATGAGTCCATTTAATGGCTCTCATAGCAGCTCTATAATTCTCTTTAAGCCTCCTTTTTGAAAAGCTATGGAGATTTAGTAGACTCTGGTACTTTACATCAGCCTGTTGTCATCCCAAACATGATAAACACATTGTCTGAAGAATTAGTAAGTCACACTGAAAGATGGACCTAGTATCTCACATTGTACACATACAGAGTTACATCCATTACTCTAACAGCCCTCTCCGATGCCACCTTGTGTCGTCCTTTTCCTGGATATTGTAGCTTCTGCCAGGAATCGAAACTAGCAGAACACTGTCTGTGGTCTGAGTCTTATCATTTTTATCTGGCCATTACTTCACACAGTGTGCTGTGTACAGTAAGACTGGCTTCCTTAACAGGGTCATTTGGAAAGACTACAGCAAGGGAAGGTCTGTCCTCTATTCTGCCCTATTGTATACCACTACTCAACCCTTTTACCCTGAATAAACTGTCCTGGTACTCCCTCTTCTCTTTCCAGTCCCGCCTTTTGAGTTTCCCTACTGGATGGCAAGCTAGATTGGCAGAAGAAAGCATAGCAAGCCATCTGTCCTATTGCCATTTTGCTCAGATGACCTCTTAACTAAGGTCAGAAAGCAACACCCAGCTATAATCTGTATGGGCCCTATAAGAAGCAAAGACACAGCACAAATCACATAAAGTTCACCAGTTTTATCCTTTGCTAATGAGCTTCCCATGGCCTCGGAAAACACTTAGGGTAAAAAGGCACCACTCTGCATAGCTGGTCTGTGTTTACACTCCAGCGTCATCTCACATCACCCTGACTTATTCCAGCCACTCACAAAGGACATAGAGAAATAGCATGCTCTCACGGCACCTGCTGGAGTAGGAGTGCAGGACTTTGCATTGGCATGTAGTTTCTTCAGGTCCCACTGAGCACAATGCATTCAACACCTTGCTCTCCACATCCTTTGATCCAGAAACTTCACCACTGCTTTTATCCTAAAGATGTAACCAGTGACAGATGAACAAATAGGTTACAGTGAGCAGCAATGACCTTGGTGGCAACTAAAAGCTTAAATTACCTTGATGTATTCCCAAACAAACTAGGTTGAATATGATGTGACCCAATAATATTTCTGGAGATATTAAGATTAGATCAGGTCCTTAAATGTGAAAGAAAGTTCACGGTGACTCTCTTTCACAGAATACAGTGTGAAGGTCAGTTTAGCACATAAAGGTGTTTCCTGACCAGCCTGACTACAGGAGTTTGATCCCCAGGACCTACACAGTCAAAGGAGAGAACATAACCCATAAGGTTGTCTTCTGACCTCCACACTGGCTCTCCTAGTGATACACATGCATTTGGTCATGCATGTATGCACAGGTACGTACACAATCCATACACAAATAAACAAATATGATAACATATGTTTAAAAAGAATCATACAGCACAAAAGAGAGACAAGGAAGTACCTACAGGGGACTTTAGATTTAAAAAAAATGCAAAATGCATTGGTCCCAAATCATCACCATTATCCATTTGTGTCTTACTATAAAATGAGAAAAGAAGTAGCTAGGGAGGAAATCTGCATGCTTAGTGTGTGTGCGCACGTGTGTGTGTGTATGTATATGTGTGTGCATGCTTCAAACCTGTTTACTTTAAATACCTATAGTAAATTTTAATAAGAACTCGATATAGAGAAAAAGGTTTCATCAATTATTTTCCAATATGTCCTTCTTTGGAATTTTCTCATTAGAAGGAGACAGGGCCTTTGAGCAAGACCTACAAAATGGTCTTGCCCCGTCTCACTGCATTTCATCCAAATGTCCATGAGACCCAGGGTCACCGTCCTTGATGAAGTTCACATTGGTCACTGGGTTTATCAGGATCCTTTCTTGAAATTACTATATCTTAAGGAAAATCCTTTGCAACTATGCAAATGCCCTGACTCCTCCTCTGCCTATCTTGAGTACCTATTGTATAGCTCTCATCTTCAACAATTACTATTGCCTGTTAAATTGTGGTTGTTCCATTTAATTATATACATATATATTCCATTATATATATGAGAATTCCATTATATTTATATATTATATATGCATATATTATATATTTATATAAAATTCTTCCCCCACTCCACTTTGTAAAATTGTTTTGACAGAATCATACATTTTTGTGATGAATTTATTCATTTTTATCCCCCAGCTAAAACTCTTTTTCTACCCTCTCCTGCTTTCACGTCCTCTTCTTGTATGTGACCACTGAGTCTGATTCAAGTTTCATCTCTAGTATGGGCAGGCAGGAGGTTATTTATACGAGCACAGGTAATTTGCCAGTGACTACACCAGTGAAGAAAGCAATGGCCCCTCCTCTGACGACGATTAACTGCACACAGTCCCTGTTGTTCCTGCTCGCTTATTTATGCACTCACTGTGAGAATCAAGCTCTTTTTTTCTGTGTATTATCACCCTGTAGTATCTCGTACTTTATCTTTGCTCCTAGAAATTCATTTGGTCTGACTCCTTCATCTTTCCATCCTCATCGTCCATTGTTAATGGATGAGATTTGCTTTGTTTTGTTTTGTAACTATGCAAAACACTTAATTGTTATGAAATCAATACCTGCATCTTATATTATCTCTGAGATTGAGGACAGAGTTAGAAAGCCTTTGCTACAGTTTTTCTTCCATCAATTAGATGACTTATTTTGAACGAGCTCTCCCTTTCACATTAGAGTTTATCCCTTTCTATGGACACATCCTACCTTCTCTATCATCTATTCACAACATCTTTACCAAGATGAATTCAACTTGGAACAAAGCAGCGTAGCTGAAGTGTGGGGGTCGGCTGTGTGGATATATCAGCCTGAACTTCCCAGGGATAGCTCTGTTGTATGCTGTAGTCCCTCCAGTCTTATCTCTCCGGAGTCGGGACAGCATTTGCTGTCTCAGGAAGGGGCTTGCATCTCTCCGGAAATGTGCAAGGGAGGAATGTCGAATCTCCGTGCGCAAACAGGAGAGCAGTCGCCAGCATGTGGAGGAAGGGTTCAAGTTCATGCTTTTCCACCTGAAGTTGGAATCTCAAGCTTGTGAAGAAACGCTCTGAAAGTGATATGCTTGATGTATTTATTGCTTTCTCTTTGCTTGCCTGGTATGTCTTGCTACATTCATTAATTCATTGACTAAAGACACTTCTGATCACCTACTGTGTGCCGAAGATTTTCCCATCGTGCTATTAGTCTTTACCAGAAAATGTCCCTCTAATCTTGTTAAACACTCACAGTTGCCTACTGCGATTTAGTGTGTGAATATAGGTGGCAGTCCCATTAGGAAGAGAGGTGGTCTTTAAAAGCAAAGCAAAATCCCCTGGAGACTGAAAGAAATTGGAGCTTTTTCTTTTTTTTTTCTTTTTTTTTTATGAAAAACCGAAAGGACAAGTTAGGTACACAGTCGTGGAATTTTGCTACAAAGTGTTTCACGCTATGCAACCAGATAAAGGACTGCCCTTTGAAAAACCGAGAATGGCTCTAATCTCTAAATGGCTACATGTGGTTGGGCCATTATCACCCCTGATGAGCAGATGCCATCTGCCCAAATGCACATTTGATGGTTTCCTCACTGACAAGCAAGTTAAGACTGTAATGAATATTTTTTTTATTAAAGAATACTGCTGTTTCTTTTTGGCTATTTCCTTCTCATTTATCTTACACACAAGTAGCATCTTTGTCTTAGTCATGTCTTAGTTCTTGTTTACTTCATACATGAAGTCAAAATCCTCTTTTTGACATCTTCACCCATATGTGGTTGCTATAGAAATGATTGGAATTTTGTACACAAAGGATTATTACCTTCAGTCGGTTACCATCCAGACTATGTGATCTCTTAAGACACCACTAGAGGCAAATGTGTTAGTGAGAAATCAGAAAAAAATAGATTCGCAGATACACAAATACACTGACATAAATAAAATGATTCCGTTTACCCACCCTACCCCAGGGGGGCTTGGTCATCTTGAATTCTTACAGTTTGGGAACTATAAAGATGAACACTTTTAATTACTTTTTGTTCTTTATACTAATTTCTGTTGTTCACTAGTTTTTATATTAAATGGTTTATAATTAGATTTTTTCCCTTCAACAACTTAGATAAGACTGTTTCATAAAAATCTAAACTATGAAAATGGTGCAAAAGGTCTCCAAAGAATTCTCAGAGCCCAAGCCCATTCATGTTTGAGTATAAAAGGCTGCAAATGACAGTGCATGCCTGTAATTCCAGTACTTGGGAGGCAGGAAAGAGGATCAGGAATTCAAGGTCAGCCTCAGCTAAGTGCCTAGGTGGAAGACAGCCTTGGCTACGTGAGACTATTTCAAGGGGGGGGCTAGGAAGATGACTTATTCAGTAAAGAGCTCACTGCTGAAGCATGGGGGCTCAGTTTGGATGGCTAACACCCACATAAAAAGCCACCTGTGACAATGAATACTAATAAGACCTCTAGGACTTGCCAATCAGTGAGAGTCCCTGTCTCAAAAGATGATTAAGCAGAAAATTGGGGTATTAATCTCTGGCTGTGCACATGCATATGTACACATATATACTCAACACAAACACAAATATACTCCCACACACCCCCATAATAAAAAGCTAAAATGTAAAAAATATTTAAGTGCAAGTGTTACCATTCACACCACCATGTCTGTGCTCAGAAAAGCATTAGAAATCACAGTTTCCTCCACGTGGGTATTCCCCCCTCTCTTTGACTTTAAAACACATTAGTGTGATTTTTGCATCCTAAATTGTTCAAATGCATATAATTCCAGTCCCTGAAGATGTTAGGTATAATTATTCACATTTTGCAAAAAGCAAGAAGAAATCTTTGGGTCATAAATTAATAGTAATGGTGCATGTAATTTAGTACTTACATGTATTAGTGCATTTTCAAAGTGTTTGAAGTGTCTGTTTATAAATAATTTCCTATGACACCCAGTTGTTCCCAAGTAAAGAAATAGTACTGGTTATCATTTCTATGGCACAGAGATACTGTGGGTAACTCATATCCTCATCCCAGACAGCATGCCCTGCCCTCTGTGTCAATTCCATATGCGATTGGAATACATTGCTTTTTGGTCTTAAATGAATATATACGCATTTATATATACATATATATACGTATATATATATATGCTGATTACATTGGTAAATATGATTCATCTCTTTTACATTTAGCAAGCATTTATTGAGCATGTGCCTGGAATTGGACCCTCTCCAGTCTGACATTTAATTAGTCAATATTCTTCACTAATTTGGTTCTTCCCTCAGATTCTGTGTGCAAGATGAAGATCTGTAAATCAAAGACATTCTGCCTGCAAGGAGTAGGAATCATTAACCATCTAAATCCTCCCCTCATTTAAATGAGAAGGCAATTACCTACGTTTCCAGTTCCATTTTCCCAGTCCTTTCTGTCAAATGGGGCTTATTTAGGTGTGGAGTTCTCAAACTAGTATACGCATAGCCAGGCTCACAGGACCTGGCATAACGGTTTGGGAAAACTGACTTGAATATTAGTTTATTCCTGTGGGGAAAGCATACTCCATAAAAGACTCAGGCGTGTGCTTGCTCCAAAATCCTTCAGAGGTACCATGTGAAAGCACAGGGAAGAAACCGACTGTAGCAAAGTGAAGCTACATTTGCAAAGAAGCACATTTTATGGGTATGGTCTCTGTATGATTTCTCCCTTTGTCATCACTTGGCAAACAAGGAGAAATATTGCAAATGGCGGTTAGATCTCGAGCGGAATAGTAACACTTGCTTCCTGGTCAGAACAGCGATTTCATCGCCTTGATTTCTTCCTAGGTTATTTCTTTTTCATTTTTTTCATATCTCTTCTTACCATTCTCAAGGCAATTTTGTAGCCCATGTGAATCTGTTCCGTCTTTTCTCCAAAGTCCACGTAAACATTTTCACATGTTCATCCAAATTCTTCTCTTTTTTCCCCACACCCCTGCCAGGCTCTCTTTGAAGTGGAGAACTTGTGGGATCCTTGCCAGCAAAGCAGCGTGCATCCTCCCGGGGGTGGGGTGGGGGTCTGCTGTGGACCGTGTTTAACCTCCTCCTAACTGGCCTGCTAGACAAAGGTCTACATGGCTTTAAAGCCAATTCCACCCAACAAAAACTGCCTCTTTGTTCTGCTTCACTATTTATGAATGTTTTCCTGCCTCTTTGCTTATGGATGATGCCTCTCTCCTTGTCCTCCCAAGGAAGATTGTGTCTTGCCCACCATCGGTTCACCCTGTCCTTAATGGGCATCCATGGGTATGTCATAACCCATGATCATTTTTCAGTATTTCTGTTCTAGAATGGTAATGATTGCTGGGTCCTCCCATCTGTTTCCACTCTGTGAAATCAGAGCACTTTTTAATGTCACCCGCATCCTGTTGATATTATTTCCTGTCTGTTATTTGGTTTGGATGACATAAGGGTAGAAATCAACCACCTCAAAAAAAAGGTTCTAAATTATATTTTTTTCTTTCTTCTTTGCTTGCTTGTTAATATCCCAATCTGCTTAGCTTCTCTCAGCATCTTGTGCCAATTTCTCATTTTAATTAGACGGCCAGTTCAGGGCATGAATCTTCACATTGCACACGTCTTAGCCATTCATCTAAGGCAGAGCAGATAGCTGCCTGCCCCGCCTGCCTTTCACTGCCTGATGCCGCCTGTCTTTTGCTTTCAAACCTTGCAGCAAGATCAGTTGTTATGAAAATGGAATCACCTGTGCTCTGTAAAGGCAACAAGTAAAGTCTGCGGAAAACAAGGAGAGCCAGCAATGTGGACAGTGTTGACACAGACTCCGTAACTCAGATGTTTCACATTTGATGATGCATTCATTTGTCAAAATATGTCATAATGATTCTGTTCACCTATGCAGAACATACGAATGTGATTAAGGCCTTTTACAAAGATATTGTGTCAGATAAGCTCAACTGAGAAGAAATAAAATAGAATAAAAAAGGAAGGAAAAAAGGAAGGAAATGAGAGAGGGAAGGAGAGAGGAAGGGAGGGAAGGAGAGAGGGGGAGGAAGGCAGAGCAGGAGGGAGGCAGGGAGGGAGGAAGGAAAGAAGGAAGGAAAGAGGGAAGGAAGCCCAGATTCTGTACTGATTAGCTATCTCATACAGAGTTCTAATTCAAACATTTTCAGAAGGCTAAGTGAATGATTTTAACTCCGGCTGCTGACAAGGCCAAATCTGGAAATTAAGTTCCAGAGCATATTCTGCAGCAAAAAAAAAACTCATTATCCTTCTGACCTTTCTCTGCTTTAAAACTGAGCAGATACCAACAATCACTGTGAAGTCATTTCTTGATTTTTTTAAACCTTTCACTAATCTCTCAGACTTCAAATTTAGAGAATTAGATCATATTGGATTTAAAGCCGCTATCCATAATAATTACAAAAAGAAAGTCATATTATTTTTTAATTATTAAGTTAATAACTTAAATCTAGAATGCACCAGAAATGGGAAGCTACCGTATCACTAATGTTCTTGTTTCCAGTGGTTTCCAAAGGATGACCTTTCTGCCTGGTCGCAGTACATGTCAGAGGATGAAGCATCAACACAGTCAATCATTATGTTACTTTCTAAGTGAGGTCTGGGGTCATCAGAGCACAACTTTTATTTAGATTCTGATACCTAACAATACTTGATTAGGAAATACCAATCAAAACAGCTGCTGAGATTGCTTTTAGGGATGGAATTTACTCAGGGAGCTTTGGAAAAATGGAACTGAGGCTGGTATTGCCAAGTAGTAGAAAATCCAATCTTTTAAAAAAAAAATCCCTGCAAGAGGCTCACTTATTCAGTGTTTGCTTCTCATTGGCTCCATCTCCAGAAAAACACTCACACAGAGAAGGGGGGTAGGAGAGGGAAGGAAGGAGGAGTGAGGGAAGAAGAGAGGGAGAGAGAGATTTGACTTAATGATATAATTCAGTACTAGAGCAATTGCCTAGCATAGGCAAAGCCCTAGACTGAAACCCAGCTCTACAAAATGAGATAAATAACATAAAATATAAAATAGAGTATCTGGAATGTGGTGAACTTAAATGGATATTCTAGGTTAGCCCTGCCTACCTTGGACAATAGGGTCTAAAGTCTCCTTCACTAGGTATTTCCCCAGTATATCCTGTGTGTTAAACATTCTGCCAGGAACTAGTTATCACACAGTGAGACAGGTAGATAGTATATTTCTTGTTTTCTTGTCTAGTGAGAAAGGCAAAAATAAGTAATAAATGTAGGCATGTGCCAGATAGCATTTTAATCAATGACAGCACATACAATGATAAGACCACAGTGTTATGGAGGAGATTAAACAACCCCATATTGCCCGGTGGCATCCTAGCTCTTGGGGTACCATAGGATAAAACAGGCCATTGTCAGTCCTACTGGGATATAGCATGCACAGATATATGAGCATGTCACTTGATAATAAGCATATGCAACTGTGCTACTGATTTATACTTTATCACAATTTCCATTGTCATTTTTGGATGTAATTATCCTGTAGAAAGAAAGAAAGAAAGGAAGGAAGGAAGGAAGGAAGGAAGGAAGGAAGGA
>LOJH01063834.1:0-10675 GCA_001685095.1 Ellobius talpinus
AGGGAATTGGGAGGAGGGAAGGAAGTGTAAATAATTGAATGGAAAAATAAAAAAAGATAAAAATTCAAAATAAAAAAAGAAAATACATGCACTTTATATGACAGTTCAGAGGATGCTTAAATACTCTTAAATATGGAACTTAAAACAGCAAAATAATTGATAATATACTTTTAACATATGCTCACCTCTTGAATATTCATCTCAGAAAGCTGGGATTAGATCTTGTTTGTCTCTAAACTACTCTGTTTGAAATTTTCTTTCTTTCTTTTTGAGATTTCTTTGGAGAGGAGTGTCATTGAAAAGTAAAGTGTAGATAACATTAGCTTCTTGTGCTTCTGTAATTTTTTACAGGTAAACAGAGGAAAAGGAGATAAATAACAAAATGGGATTCAAGGAAGTAATGCAGGACAATAATCTGGAGTCATACCTGTGCTTCTTTGGATAAATTATTGAAAATTATTAATTTATCAATTTCTGTCATTTTTCATTTTAAAAGATTATTTCTTTTAATTTTAAGACTATAATATAATCAAATAATTTCCTCTCCCCCTTCTCCCTCCGAATAATTCCATATATCTTTCCTTGTTCTTTCAAATTTATAACCAATAATTTTCATTGTTTTATATATTATTCCTAAATATATATTACATGTTCAATCTCCAGTATATGCATATGTTTGTTTTCAGTGCTGTCTTTTAGTAATGCACTATACTATTTTAACACAGAAAATTTGCATGCAATTCAGAACTCCAATCTAAATTCACACCTTTGCTATAGAGCATAAATCTGTGTGAAGAAAAATATTTTCACCACATCCATCAAATATATTACCTCCAAGTACTCAGAACACAAGTCATCTTTGTTATCCCTTTGTTAAGTGGAATAACAAAGAACTGAAGATTTATTGCTGTGAGAACAAATCTTCAGTAGTATGAGAAAGTAAGGCCCTTTAAAAAATGTGAATTTCCCTATTTTCATTTCAACATTATTTGCAACCCCAATAAATAACCTAAATATTCACTTGTATGGACACAGATGCAGTGTGTGCAAACAGAATAAATTTGGATGGATACAAATACAGTATGTATATGTAGAATACTGTACAACCTCAGAGTTGAAGAGTTTTCTACATTTTATGGAAACCAGAATGAATCTTGAGGAAACTATATTAAATGAAATCAGATATTTATTGAGCAACAGACACTGTTTGAATCTATTATATGAAGTATCTAAGATACTCAAATTCACAGAACCAGAGTAAAACTTTGGCTGCTAGGGGCTAATAGGAAAAATTAATAGGTGTTAATTTCAGTAAGATAAACAGACCTTAGAAATTTGACATATATTATATCTGTTGTAAATAATAAAGTGTTACACACTTGAATTTTTTGAGTACAGCACATAACTTGAGTGTTTTGTCACAATAGAATAAGACAAAAATTTTCAGTAAAGAAAACAGGTAATGAACAACTACAAAGAAAGGCATGTATTTGACTCGTTCATGAGTTCAAGGTAAAACTCTGAAATCTGGCTTCAAATTTCAGGGCATCATTCTTTCATGTCATTAATTCATCTGTGTATGGTATATAACTTCCCCACTATATATATGTGGGGGTGGACATATATATAATGAGGTAATAGCACATATAAGAGATGTTCACATTTATAGCATCCAAAATATAGAAATGATATTAATGTTCATTTGCAAATTTAATGGTGATACATACATATGAATGGGACAAGATGTTTTCCACTATCTCCTCTATCCCTGAAGTTGCTGACTCTTAATCAAGTTCCTGTGCTTCCTGAGATATTTTCAAATGCTTATATACTCTACCAGAAAGAGGTTACATTTTTAGAAGCACAGGGGATGGGAGATATGGGCTTGTAGGGAAAATGCTATTGTTCTTTCTATGTTTCTCCAGAAATTTATATATCTTCATATTATGTTCAGAGATCTCCTGGTGTTTCCAGTGGTTCTTTAAATCTGAGGCCCTGATACATTATTTCTGGGACTCTTTGCTGTTGGTGTCTGTGGAATGATGGGGACAGTAGACTTCATCACAAGAACATTAGTTGGGGAAAGAATTCTGTTTAGAAGTAAATTGGTATACACTGCTCAATAGGTCTTCGTAGATTTTTCGAACTATGCTCACAAATAATAATACATTTGCCTTTTATGCTGATGCATTAACAAAGCTTCTTTTTCGTCAAGGATCAGCACATAGATGCAGAGAGAATATGGGAAATATAATGAATGAATTATTCAATCTATGTATTAATGGACCTTTTTACCTCACCTCATGTACTGCATAACATTTATGAAAGGGACAACAGGAACAACAAGAGAAGATGCTCCTCTTTGAGATGTCTAACAAGGAAATGTCCTGTGAGTAAGATTTGACAGTGAGAAGAAATGTAATCAAGATGGTGTGTTTAGAAATTTTGCCTTTTCTATTGTAAAAGCATCTTATTCATGCAATCACCTAATTACCTTCTGCCACTTCCGCAGCCTTACCTGAGCTGCTCTCATCTATCGATTGGCATCCTCTGTGGCTTGGTCTCTTATCTTCTGTTGCATCCCCGTGGCCTTCTTATTGGCCCGATTGGGGCTCTCCTTGTTCCATTTTAGTCACTTTCAATTTTTTGGTAATTATTTTGTTAAAGTATATATCAGATCAGGGATCTTCTTTGTTCAAATATATCAAACTCTCTGTCTCTTTCAGAAGAGCAAAGAAACAACAAAACCACCACAAACCCACTCATTACAGAACCCTGACTAATACCTTCTAAGTATTTTCTGCCCCTCGTCATTATTCTCTCTCCTTGGCTATTGTTTCTTCACTAAAAGCCAAAGGTCTCAGTCCAGTGATGCATGATCTCTCTGCAAAAATTTAGAGATTTTCGAGACAATGGAAAATTTAGGGCTCAAAGATGCTCAGATTCTGTGACTGGTGCTGTATTCAGATACATGAGTATATCTGATATATATGCACGGACTGGAGGCACACACAGGAGTGAAAACCCCATTACATCACTTTTTACAACATCCCGCTAGTTACAGGTAGTTCTGTGCTTTCGTTTATCTTTTGCACATTGTGAACCATCACACTGCCCCTGAGGTCCTCCGCCTTAACTGAGTTCATGGCTATTAAAATAGCCTAACCCAACCTTTGCTGCCTAGGAGGCACACAACAGTTGTTCGTCAATTTCCACTTTGTGTCAAGAAAGGGCAACTACTATGCAAAAGGAGGGCAAGAGCAAGAAGCTCAGTTCAGATTTACTAACATGGCAGCTTTAATCGGCAAAAAATGGAAGACCTGAAGGAGGTAGGCTGGAAAGGAGTGGGTTAACGTAGTTAACAGGCTGCCCAGCTGGACCAGTTCTCAATCAAGGGCCTGCATAAAATGCCAGCAGGAACAGAAGTGGGGGCTGGCCATGCTGGGAGTGCCTTCTGAGGCCAGCAGCTGAGAAGTTGCTCATCTTTTGGTTCAGTCTGTTGTGAAACCCTGGAGTGGGGGTTGGAGGCTGGTAGACTGGACAGCCTTTGTTAAAACCCTGAGAGAGGAGAGAGACCAAGCAGTGTTTTATATTGAGGCTGACAAATAAAAGACCAACCTGAACCATCTGGTTCTGCAACATATGGGAAACACAGATTTCTATTGTAGAAGACCAAAATATTAGTCTACTGAATCTTAAGGCATTTGTCTATGAGGAAGAATTTGAATAATAGAAGAAACAGCTTTTAGGATGGTGATTCTTATGAGAGTGGTGGAAGTTAAGGCTTAGATGTTTGTGAATGAATCCTGATTTTGAATGCACTTCATTGCAGGGCTCCTGCTTATTAAGAAACATTAACCCAGTAGTTATTATTATACTGGGTCGCAGGAAGAAGAGAATTGCTTCCATAGAGGGGAGAGTGAATAAATGCTAGCTGAGAATTCAGGAGACTGCAGGTCCTGAGCAGGATGGAGGTCCGACAGTGAGACTGAAGTGCCGCTGCTTGTTTCTAGTGCTGTAATCTGCCTTTGAATCCTACGGAAGCAACAGTTAAACACTAACCTGAATTCTGCTTTTTAATCAACTCCAAAGAAGAGCTCTCAGAATTCTGGCCTTCCAGAACACACACACACACACACATGCACGCACGCACGCACGCACGCACGCACACACACACACATCAAAACATTTAAAGACTTTAGTTTTTAAGGTTCTTTTTATTTTTTCTTTTGAATCAATTTTTTCAATGTTTAACACAATTTGAGAAAAAAATATTTTGAAATTTAACTAAAAATGCAGCAAATGGCTGAGGTTATAAATTTCTATTGTAAGTTTAACAATGTCCAAAATTTTAAAATTAAAAAAAGTAATGATGAAGGGCACAGTGCATATTACAGCTAGATTAGATTTGTAAACTCTTAAAATCTTTCACCCTAAGGAGACTTGTGTTGGACAGGTTTGAGAGAAAAACAATACTTTATTAAGTTGACATCTGCATGATGGGGTGAATTCTGACCTATCTAAAAGTCAAAATGGAGGTGGTATAGAAAATGTCAAAAAATGTGTATTAGGTGTTGCTTAATTGTGTTGCTAATTTAGAAAGAATGCTAAGTGACATCTGCAAAGACAGAAGGGTGACAAGTGCCAATTTTAAGCAAGTGTTTAAATAAAAAACTCAAGAATAACCAGAAATATTAGCAAGAAGTTAATGGGCAACAGCTTGTAAAAGTAAAAATACATTTGTGAGGGTGTACTGAGGTTGCAGATGTTTGACCTGCGTAGACTTCGTTATGACAAGGAGCAGTGGAGTAGATAATAATAATAATAATGTATGGTATTCATAAAGCATCTGTCTTTGGGGATTTCAAAGAGCTTTGGGTGTGTGTTACTGCATTCAGTAGTTCCCCTTTTATCTGGAGTGATCTGGATAGTAGCGATGGGGGATGTGGCCAGCATGCCGTCTGGGGCTCTGTCATGTATTTAATGACACGAAGGCAAAGGGTCTGGGGCAAAGGGCATTTGGGGTAGCAAAGAGACTCATTGATTTTGCACATTGAAATTTCAGCTGGAAACTGGCTCTGACTACTCTCAGCATGGTTTTTGCCTATGAGTTTGAAAAGTGATGAGGAGACAAGAGAGCCTAGAAGTCTAGGAGGAGGGATTATTTCGATGTAACCAAGGCAGTACAGATGTAGTGGCTTTCATATTCATACCGTGTATTGAGAAAGGGGAATCGGGTTTCCTTACAAACCCCTTCTGGGCTTTCGGGGTTCTACAGAGTAATATTCTTTACTATTGAAATGGCAGGGCAGGGGTTTTGGAATTTAGGCAGTGGAAAAGAGAAGCCAGTACAACAGTTCAATTTTGGCAGCCTCCCTGAACAGTGATAGTAGAATTTGAATGCCTTCTTAACAAGGACAAAACAAACAAACAAACAAACAAACAAACAAACAAATAAATAAATAAATAAATAAATAAATAAAATTCGAGTCAGATCAGGGAGGATCAGTTCTTGAGGAAGTGAACTGGTGGTGGCAGGTCTCGAGAGGTGGGTAAGTCTAAAGGGTAAGGCAGAACAATTGAGAGTGGACATTAGAAATTTCTCAGAATAAGAATATGCAATGAGAAAAAGAATATTTTCTTTCAAAATGTATCTTTTAGATAGCAAGTAAGAGATCTATTATTAAATAAACAGTGTATATTTGACTGGAAATATTATTTTATGTATAATAAAGTCTGTCTCTGCTCTTAGTAGTGGGATACATCTTGCACTCTATAATCATGATATGATCAACACTCATTTCAAAAAACCATGTGCTCATTGGTCCTCTCTATACAGCAGCAGTTGATAATCAGGAAAGTTTAAATTCTACATAATTCTGTTAGGTAGATAGAGTCCTGAAATTTATAGCTGATACTTTCTACTGAAATAATAAGATTCCTGGAAGTCCATGATGATTTTGTTTAGTATAGAGCCAAACTGCAGCAATTTAATGTTTTATCTTCCCCGTATGAAGGATCCCTGCTTGAGAGGAAGATAGAAACTGCACTGATACTTTCCAAGGTTGAAAATTGTTGCCATAAAATCATGTGGTCCTAGGTGCCTGCATTCAGGAAGGGTCAGTGCGAAAACTTGCCAAAGGAATGTCATTGATCCCTTCAGCAGTGGTAGCTGTAGCCAGTATAGATCATTTCCTGCGTTGTTCTGCTGCAATCTTGAATAAATCCTGAATCTCTGTACTCACAGGAAAACAGCTGATTAGAGTCAGGGCAACGTCAAGCAGGCATATTCTGCAGAGAATGCACGTAGACAATTAATGAAAAGTGAACAGTCTCGACATTTTTCATATTGCAAGTGGAAACATATGTGGGATCTTATTACTTCATCAACTCTCCAGCACAATGACAGATTCAGAGCACAGCGCTAATCATTGTTCCAGAGTACATATGCTTCTCCCTTTCTAGATTTTTGTTAAACACATTCAAAAATGCCTTCAAACAATAAATAGATCTGCTCACATGGCAAATCCCATTAATAACAAGCTGCAATGGCTGACTGCTTTCACCACTGACCTTGCAAATTTTATCCAAAGTATATTGACCTTCCAGGATCATGACAGAGAGTCCACACTCAATTTCTAAACATCAACAAGGCTGCTCATACATAAAAATCCCTGGGTTCAAAGAAGTAAAGCCAGTGCCTGGTGATTTGAAAAGAAGTGGGTTCTATGGTGTAAGGATTCTTTTTTAAAAATTAGGATCATGATTTGATCAAAATAAATTAAATAAATAAATGAGCCAGTAATACCATAAAGCCATCTCTTCAACTTACTTGTTCAGTTCAACTCAGATGAGTTGGCAGTCTGTATGTGCTGGCATGGACTTAAACAGTCAGAGGCTTCACAACTAATTAGGGAGCAGAATAGTATAGGACTTGCAGCATTTGGCAGCTACTGCTAAGCATAAGCATTCAAAACTGTTAGGAGAAAGACTTGCAAGTTCTGAGGAACAGCACAGGAGAGCAATCAGCCCTGTGTCTCGCTTCCATTTTTATACCTTTTCTTCATTTCTCATGCCAATTGATAGGGAAGCTGCATGTCTTTCTGTGCCAAAAAAATGCCACCCACACTTGGTCTAATTTACAGAATAAATGCATCACTGTTTTTATTATTTCTACGATAAAAGAATCTTTTAAATGTGTTGAAAGTTCTAAGGTTAAAACTTTATTGTAGTTGTCTTTAAATAATCTATTGTGATACTGAAGTTTTATTTCTTCTATAGAACTGCTGATGTTTTAACACAGTTTCTGAAAGAAAAGATTCACCTTGCATAAGAGCTTTAAGGCAGCAGTTAATACACTGTTAAAAATGCATACCTATTAATTTATACTTGGGAAGTAAATTGATAAATACAGCCAAACAGAAGTAAAATGTCACATATGCCACTGGAAGACAGTGTAGAAAGTACAGTGACTTCCTTGAAGCTCCAGCAACATGTTTTCTCATGATCAAATCTGCTAAAGGAATTGATTGTTCTTTGTGCTTTGTTGTCTATGTACAAGTTAGGATATCAAAGTCTTATACAACACAGGTAATGGAAACCTGGGCTTGGATTGGAAGGTATGAGTGATTATGGAGTGATTCATTTGATTCTCATAGCAAATGGTTTAATTATTGAACAAATAGAAATAGCACACTATTGTTTGAAAGGCAGTCTTGGCACAGCTAGAGACACCTGGAAAGAGGCAACCTCAGTTGAGAAGTTGTTACTGTAAGATTGCCTGTAGGTGAATCTGTAGGGCATTTTCTTGATTTAAATGGTTGATGTGTGATGTCCAGCCCAACATGGGCAGTTCTGGGTAGTATAAACCAAAAGCAAAGCAAAGCAATACAATAAGAAATATCCCACAAACACTAAGCAAGTCATGAGAAATAAGCCAAAAGCAGCATTCCTTTATGGTTTCAGCCTTAATGTTTCTTCTTGAGGTTCCTCCCTTGAGGGAGTTTCTGCTTTGGCTTTACTCAATGGACTTTTACCTATGATATGTAAACCAAATAAACACTTTCCTCCCAAAGTTAGTTCGGTCATGGTTTTCTTCACAGCAATAGGAACCAAACTAAGACACATATATTCCCAGGATTGGGCAATACACAGAGCTCAATGCATTGACATTCAAATAGATTTGTAGCACTGGTTCTCTCTCCTGAGTACTTAGTGTAATTATATGGGCAAGCAGAAATATGTATTAAATCATGGCACATTTTGGACTTAGCCCTTTAGCAAAAGTACCTGGTAGCTGGCTTAAGAAACCGTACTCCGGAGGAGGCTAGGTAGCTTGGTAGATAAAGGTGCTCGCGGCACAAGCCTGGACATTTTGGTCTGCCCCCTGGAATTCATGTTAAAATGGGAGGAGAAAAACTACTCCACAGTGGTCATCTCATTTCCATACCCATATCATGGTTCATTCATGCCTCCACAATAAAATAAATAATGGAAATTAATGATAGTAGTAGTAGTAGTAGTAGTAGTAGTAGTAGTAGTAGAAAACAGTCCTCAGCACAAAAGAACACAGAAGGAAGCACAAAACCACACAGAAGGAAGCACAAAACAACACAGAAGGAAGCACAATGGAAATTTGAGAATGTGTGGGGTTGTAGTTGAATTTAAGGGCCTATTCTAGAGTTTGGAAAATTTTGTCACCTATCAATCTATATATTTCACCTGATTTATCTATTGATCTCTGATTCTGAATTGGGAATGTTGCTTTGCAGAACCTGGCTGTGCTAGGTGTGAATTAAACCTTATAATTTGAACAACATGTAGATATTGAAACAAAGGTATTGCTGCATTAAACACACCCTTTCACTTCATCTTATTTTCCCTTTTATAATCTCATTTTGTCTGTGTTTCTTCATTTGTTTTGTACTGCTGAAGACAGAATCTGGGACATCACATATACCAGGCAAGTCCTCTGCCACACTTTCTTTCTAAGACACGTTGTCTTTCTCACTTTAAGGACTGAAATTCAATGTACACTCTCTACCACTCTTCATTTTTCAAGCCCTTACACTGTGCCTTTTATGCTGAACACTCACTCTCCATGAGATAGTCAAGGTCTTAAAGTTAAATAGATGGTATTCCCCTAGTTTTTATGAAGCACCTGACTTGCACCCCTCTCAGTACCAACACGTCCAAGCTTATATTTCTGCCTTCAAACTCATTTACGGCTGCTTCTGCTTTGACATCTTCAGATGCCCCTTTTCCTTGTTCTGTCTTCTTCCAGTCTCAGCCTCATTATGACCTGTTAACTGATGACCAGTCATCATCTTTGCTGAGACCTTTCTTTGAAATTCTAAGTCCACATATTTAACAGGTTACTGGACATTGTAACTCAAATATCTCATAGTCATTGCTTACTATGTTTATGTAAAATTTCTTCTTTTCTCTCCCACAGTTCCTGTCTCCATCTTCTTAATTCTAATTCTTTTTAATGATTCTGTTCTGTAATTTGTTACCCCAGAGAGAAACTATCTTACTATCCTTCTTTTATCATTCCTGTCTACCTCAGTGCTTATTAAGTTCTGACAACTCACCCATGAGCTGCTCTTAGATCTGCCTGCCCTTGTTGCTGGTGACTTGCTCCATATCTTCCTTTTCTCTCTTATAGACTCTTACTACAACTTTCTTCGGACTCCTCTCTGTCAAGACTGCTTGCTTGTAATCAGCCTCTATTTTTGTGGCCATTTTCAAACTTCACACTTGATCATGTTACTCTACCCTTTAGGATTTTGCTATACTTCTCCTTTGACCAAATGATAAGTTTTTATACTGTTCATATATTATATGTCTTCTGGCCTAGCCTCTTCTTGGCTCTCTATTCCAGCCTGATAAGCTTTGCATTTCAGTCTCTACTCATATTTAATATTAGCAGTTAGTTCTCTTATTCCCCTCCCCATTTTTTCTTTTATCAATTTTCTCTAGTCACCAATTATATAATATTTTAAAGCTTTTGATCCCTCAAATTACATATCCTCCATAGAACATGCCTCTCGCTTCAAAAAAGCAACATATATTCTTTATCATCCATATTCTTTACATAATATATCTTGCATAATATACACCTCAGATTTAACATGTTCTAAAATAATTGTCTCAAACACATTCTCCCCATTCCAAAATATAACAACTTTGTTTCTGTTTGTTCAGTGAAAAACTCTGGTATAATCCATGATATACCTTCCTGTTTTATTTCATGTTAGAATTAATAAGAATATCTCACCAACTGTATCATCAACATACATCTACATTCACGATACAGCTTACAAACACAGCTCATGCTCTGCCATCTTTGAAAACAAGTTCTATTAGCATATAGTAATTATGTATGGTGTGGGTTCCATTATCACTTTTCACAAATGAATAGAAATTGTTTTGTTCATATTCATCACACCCTTTAGCTCCATCCCATTGGTCACCTTCTTTTTCGACTAGTTTTCTTTCTACTTGTTTTCTCTCCTATTGAAGAACTAATGGAAGCTTTGATTTTTACTTTTGTGTGTAGTAAATAGGAGCACGGGCTGCTTTTGTCCCACCCGGCTCCCACACGGTTAGCTTATACCCTGAAATAACAACATAAAAATTGTATTCATTTAAGCATTGCCTGGCCCATTATATC
>LOJH01063835.1:0-10675 GCA_001685095.1 Ellobius talpinus
TGCCTGACTCTGCTTTCTTTCTCCCAGAATTCTGTTCTATCTACTCCACCCACCCAAGGGCTGACCTATCAAAAGGCCAAGGCAGTTTGTTTATTAACCAATGAAAGTAACACATAGACAGATGACCGTCCTCCATCAATAAACCCTTCTGTATTGCTTCACAGTGAGAAGTATGTTCTTTCCTCACCAGACACTGGGCTTCACTGTGTGATTTGATTGAACCAGTGGGATATTATTAGGAAGTTAGAATTGCACTTTTATGGTTAAGCTTGCTTGCCTCTTCCTCTGCATATTTGAAAGAAGAGACAGTTCTGAGACCCAGAGTAAGACCTACATCACCACCATCACCACAAACCTACTCATAGCCCTAAGTAAACTCAAGGAACTGAGAAACAGGTCTGCAAAATGACACTGAGCCACTTATGATTCACAAATGTCAGAAGAAATGCTCCCTGTGTTACAGGCCTGAGGTTCTTTACTGACTAATATGTGACTAGATGATTTATATGTTGGAATTTGCAAATATGAAAGGAACATTGGATCCTTCTAATGTCAGTGGGATTTCATGAAAAATAGATTTTTTTGTATAAAATTCCACTATAAAGTGAAAACTAAGTTAAAATTAAGGGAGAAACATCGCTCATCAACACAGAAGCAACAGTCATTTCCAGGAATGTGGAATATTTAATGTGTAGCTTGTACCACCTATGTTATATTTAAACTTGCTGCAACCTAGAGTCATCTAGAGGCAGGAACCTCAATTGAGAAAAGGACTCCATAATAACTGGCTATATATAGGCAAGCCTATGGGTATGTTCTTAATTAGCAACTGATATGGAAGGATTCAGCCGATTTTCAGCATTGCCATCCTTAATTTGGTAGTCCTGGGTTCTCTAAGAAAACAGGTTAAGCAAGCCATGAGGAGAAATACAGTAAGCAGCACTCCTCCCTGACCTCCGCATTAGTTCCTCCTTCCTGGTGACTAACCTGTTAGGTTAGAGTGTTTACCTCAACTGTCTTCAATGATTAATTGTGATATGGAAGTGTAAGAGAAATAAATCCTCTCCTTCCCCATGTTGCTTTTGAATGTGGTGTTTTATCACAGACATATGAGCTCTTACTAAGACACTCGTGTTAACTATATCATATAATAAAAATCACTATCTGCATAGTGAAGCAAATCAAATAAACAAAATATAACTGAATAAAAATTAACTCATGAATGTTTTAGATTTGGATTTTTTAAAAGCAATCTTTAAATGATCACTCAGAGATGCTTGTAATAGGTGATTCTTTCACTTATGACTGACTGCCATGGTTTATATGAAAAGACTGAATTACATATTGAAAAGCATTGCTTATTATTTGTGCTTTTAGTGTTATACGTAGTCACTTCACTTTTTCTAGCATTGATGTGTATACCTAAGAAGAGCAATGATCCAAAACATAATTTAAGACTTGACTCTACCTTCAACTGAGAAGCCAATGTCCGACCCCAGCTCCTTAAGGATATTATTAACTGATTGACACAACAGAAGACATCTAGTTTTACTGCTGCTCCCTGAATTATAATATTAAGCTATCTATTTAAAAAGCAATACTTGGAACACAATGTTCCAGAATAATCATCATTGTTACATCATATTAGTTTATATTTGAATTAGCATATAAATGAGCAAAGATGGTCAGCCTAATAGCAAGGATGCCATTTGCCTTGTTAAGTGTCCAGCTGCCTGGGAAGCACATTCTAGAAAATAAAAACTGATGAACTTGGATGATGATCTTTGCTTGTTTGGGGATTTAGAATGTTGGGGGTAATCTCAGGATATTAGGAACACACGAAGCAATTATATTCCTTTTCTCAATAGATCCTTCGAAAATATATTTGAAAATGTCAGGGAATTAAGTAGGTAAAAGGGTGAGTATTCTTAGTCCATTGCCAAATGTATACAGGTATAAAGCAGTATGGTACATTAAAAAAAGCTGTGATTAGCTAGGTTTACTCCCAATTGCAGGCTTTAAAGGGGAAGGCATGGAAAAATATTATTTGTGGACTGTTATAGAGACAATGTACCTGTAACCAGTTATTGATCATGGCCTCCAGTGACCACATCTATATTGTAATAAAGATCAACATCAGTATACAGATGTAGCAAGAGAAGCAAGAATAACATGGACTAGGAAATCACAACAATAATCTCAGTGATAGCTAATTCAGGATTCAGTCAAAAAGAACAGTGAATGTTGACAGAAGTGTCTGTCCTGCCAAGTTCCCACAGTCATTAAGTCCCAAACAAACAGAGGTCTTCATTAGTTATAAACTTATTGGCCTAGTAGTTCAGACTTCTTATTAACTCTTATAACTTCTATTAGCCCATTATTCTTGGTGGCTTGGTACTTTTTTGGCAAGGCAGTCACATCTTGTTTCCTCTGCAGCTGGATCACGAATGCAGACTGAAACTTCCCTCTTCTCAGAATTCTTGTTGCCCTGCCTCTATTTCCTGCCTGGTTGCCCCTACTATTCTTCCTGCCTGGCTACTGGCCATTCAGCATTTGTTTAAAATATAAGTACAGACCATTGTCCCACAGCAAGTGAAGAAAAGAACTTTTACCTACTGAGCAATCTTACCACCTAAGCAGTAGAAACACAGGAATAGTCTCATGCAGGACACAACACAACTAGATTTTATTAATGGGTAGAATATGGTTGTTAAGTAAATAAAGAGATAAAATCAACTAAGAAAATCACACGAGAGACATCTACCTTAGCAACAGAACCTTTGGCAGTAATTAACATGAGGACTCCAGGAAAAAAACAGGTAATGGCAGGCATATTCTGACTGACTTGCACAGGAGGTATCCAGGTAGCAATGTCTGGTGAGTAATTCCTCTCAGAGGCTTGTTGAAGCTAGACACAACAGTTCTTTTTCACCAGCACACAGTGGTTGAATAATTCGCAAGAATAAATTCCTGGCCTGAAGGCATAAGAGAGAGCCCCTAATGGCCCTGGCTGTCACCACATTGATGGGGCTAGGTGTGGCTAGGAGTGCCCTGGGCACCTCATCCCTGGTGATTTTACAACAAGAAATGGAAATAATTTGCTCACAATTGACAGCGACCTTAGAAAAGACAGAGACTGCATTACATTATTTACAAAAATCTTTGGATTCCTTAGCAAGGGTAATCTTACAAAATAGGAGAGGCATGGACTTGCTGTTTATGGAACAGGGATGAATTTGTAGACCACTTGGGGAAGAATGTTGCTTCTATGTGGACCATTCTGGGAAAGTTATAAGAACCCTAGATGAGTTAAGAAAAGATATTGATTCGTTCAAATCAAGGACCTTCTATGAGACCTGGTTTAATTTGTCCCCATGGATTTCCACATTCATCTTTTCCCTAATTGGGCAAATGGCTATTTGTTTATTGATCTGTCTTTTTGGATCATATGTTCTCCAAAGGATGAAACAAGCATTCTAAAACCAGATACAACAAGAATAACTCATGGCCCTTTGAGTACACATTGATAGGCTCAATACTTTTCACCCCTTGGATAAACTCTCAATTTGAGAGTACCCAGGCCAAAACACTGCATAGGGGTGGCCCTGGACCATACTCTATCCCCAGTGGGCTACTCTTGCTTGGTGACTAGGGAAGGGGGTTCATTATACAACAAAAAGGGGAAGATATTGCTTCAAAATTATCTCAGGCCTTTACCTAGAGGCTTGTAGGACAGAGAAAAACCTGACTCAAGTTTGAAGGATAGTCGCAAAGCTACTGAGTAGGGAGGAGACAGCAAAATCTAGGTAGAAACCCCTCCAGCAAGAGGGAGGGCTTTGTTGTCTCTCATTGGCTGGAGATACCCCTACATCACATGTTGTTGCTTAACCTATATAAGCTGACACTCACAATAATAAACTGAGTTCCTGCTTTGACTTGACTTCTATTGTGTCTGATTGTCTTGCGTCATGGAGCTATGGATCTGATTTTACTGCTTTGAGGAGCTGCAGAATGGACAGGTAACAAACTCACCTTTCCCTGGGGAATAAGGTAAGGAGGTCTGGCAATCAAAGATAATGCAAAGAAAAAAAAAGAGGAGGCGTAATTTGGATATATGGAGTTTTGGCATAAAAAAATTTCAAGAATAAAATCCTCTGCTCTTTGGTGCTCATAATAATAAAACTTCAACAAAATTAGAGAAATCAGGAGCAGACAAAATATCCGTTGCAGAGCTCCAGTCAGAATCAATCTGATTTTGGATCAATGCTGGTAAAATCAGCTAGCTCCACTACCAGTTATGTCTTCTCATGTCTCCTTTAAACTAAGTTCAATTTTCCATTTCAGTTCAACAGGGCACTCATGTGAACAAGTTTTTGGTTAAAATTATTAAGGTGATTTTATTGCTGCTTATAGTCTCAAAAATAGTCTAGAAAGAGTTCAACACAAGTAGCCAGAAAAAAAGCAAAGTAGAATGTCTTTGAGATTCTATCTAACTCCAATCAGAATTACTGTTCTTAATAAATCAATGACAAGAAAAGCTTATGACTCATTGTGGTAAGCTTTAAAAACATGCTATGTCTGTGGAAATCACTATGAGATCAAACAAAATTCTAAAAAAAGAACTACTGTATCACCCAGGCATTCTATTCCTGTACTTACAGCGTGAGCACTCCAAGTCAGTACACCACCAGGATAGTAATGAGGAAATCGAAGGGACAGAAACGGGCACATGTGTCTTTTGGAGGACAGGGAACATTAGTACTTGATGTAATAGAGGTGTGTCTTCACTGCACAAGGTGTATAACTCAACACATAACAATTGCAAAATATTTACTTGTTCTGAGTTAATCTTTTAACACCATGGCACCTTGGTAGAAGTGCAAGGCTAAGTAAGCCAGTGGATATGAAAATCCAGCTGCATAGTGAGGGATGATAATAAAGGAAAGTACAGAAGATAATTAGTAAAAAAAAAAGCACTATGAAACACAGAGATTGGGTCGACAACCTTAGCAGAGGGAAGGGGATAAACTTTGTTCCCATTCCCTATAAAATTGGTCATCTGGGGATGAAGATGGGTTAATTTTTGAATTATTAATCCTATCTTCTCAGATCACTGTCTCTCTTATTAAATAAAGCTTAAAGATCTGCCTTTGCCCCTAGGTATTAGAGGTGATGAGGAGAATAGCTTCAGCAGTCCTACTGTAAGACTTGCAGCTCTCTGGAGGCACATGGTGGTTCATGGACGATGTGCTACAAAGGTGCTGGGATCTACGCGCAGGTCCTCATCTTGTGCAGTCAGCACTCTTACACTGATCCAAACCCCTAGCCTCACTACATCTGTCTTAGACTTCTGTTTTGGCTTCACCCACTTACACTTCTTCAAATAAATGCTGAATGTTTCCTACAGTTTGTGATCAGTTTTGCATTTTTAGGAAACAATTTCTTATGCTGAGCTTAACATGATATCACTAGTAACGTTGCATTTAGAGAACTGATTTCATTTTACCTCACCTAATATTTAAGCAATCAGCCGAATTCTGTCAAGCAAGTACTCTACAGAATTCTTGTGAATGAGGTGACGATAGCATTCCAAGTACCATAATTTTCAAAATCTATTTGTAATGAGATGATTTTTTGGAGGAAAGATAGTCACAATCCAGAAAATGATTACTAAGAAAGTAAAAGCCACATTTCAATGATTTCAAGACATCAAAATACAGAAAAAAACTCTAAATATAATTTCAATGATTATGTATTATTAGTATATTTTTTATTCATCAATAAAATATACTAGAATCTTAATGCTAAAAAGGAGGAAAATCACACTCTTCCAATAACAATTATCTTAATTTTAGAAACATGACACTTGGTAATCTTTCTTGAGTAATCTTTTTGAGGTAATCCTACTGAAATCTGTTAAAACCTTAAACATCTATAATGTGTGAACTGATTTGTACCTAAATGTTTTCTTTGAAGAAATGAAGAGTCTTGACAAGAGAAGTAAAAATGTTTTTGAAAACATTGAAGGAATCATTAACTCTTATTTTAAGAATGCAGAAAACTCTTTGAAAAAGCAATGAAGTTTGATATTTGCCTTATATTATATTAAAACAAACTCAGAATAGATAAGAACCACACATGTAAGATATTAAAACATATATATTTCAGTAAAAAACATATATATTTCAGTATATTCAGAAAAAAAACAGGAAGAAGAAATCTTCAGGACTGAATTTGCTTTTGATCTCTATGATGACATACTTTTTCTTGGAAGACTCTAACATACAGATGTTCATAACTCCAGGAAAAAAAACAAAACCTCAAAAATGAAACTGGAAGTTATGTGACAAATATGTGATAGCTTTCAAAACAAGCCAGAGAAGTCTAAAACCTAGAGATGTAAAGGAAGACAAAAATCCATGGCTAGGTGTTTAAACCAGACTTAAACTAGGGAACAAATTAATGTTTTCACTCTTGTAAACCAAAGTAATTTTCAATCAGAATGATATATATTTAAATTTATTTTTATTTTTGTTCATTTAAATTTTTTAGATATTGACTTATTTTCATCTGATTTATTTTAAATTAAAATGAGGCATGCTAAATTTATCCAAGTGTTTCTTCAATTTCCACTCTTATTTCCCTTGTTGCCCAAACTGCATTGGTTTCTTGATGCTGTCACCAGTTTTCTTAACAAACAAGCAAGCATACACATGTCTACTTGACCAATACATGTGCATGAGAACTTATCTGAACATTGTATTCTAATGGAAAAAAAATGTGTTTTGGTGTAAACACAAACATTCTTCTTTACTTTTATTTTCTACTGATATAAGTATCTAGAGGGTTAGGGAGGTAGATCAGAGGGTAAAATTCTTGGCATTCAATTATAAGAACCCACATTTGGATCCCTAAAACCAATGAAAAAGCTGGGTAAAGTATTACATATGTGGTGGCTTGAACAACAAATGTTCTCCATAGGCCCATGTATATAAGTAGCTGGTCCCCAGTTGGTGCTGCTATTGGGGGAGATTATGAAACCTTTAGAATGTACAACCTTGCTGAAAAAACATTAGCTGAAGTGGACTTTGAGGATTTACATCCTTCTGTTTTCCTACTTCATGATCTTACTCTGATTCTTATATGTCGATAGACATGAGATTGGCCAGCATCTGCTCCTGCCTCCATGCCTTCTCTGTCTGGCCTTTTCCATTCATTCCCTGCCATGATGAATTCTATCCCCCTGAAACTATAAACCAAAATGAAGCCTTTCTTCTTTAAATTGCTTATAGCCATGGTATTTTTATCACAGAAAGATAAAAGTATAAAGTGTAGCATCTGAAATATAAGTGATCATACAACAGGGTCAAATATAAAACAGGAAAATCCCCAGAAGGTGGTAGGGCACTAGCCTAATAAATGTAGAGAAAAGCAACAGCAAAAGCAAATAAAATCCTGCCTCAAACTTAATAGAAGTCAAAGACCAAGACCTGAGACTGTGTTCTGATCTCTATACTCATGTAGAAACACACACACAAACACACAAGATGCTCACACACCAACACACAGGAATACTCAGATACACACACACAGATGTATACATACAGACACACACAGATGTACACATAAAACACACAGATTCACTTATATGCACACATACAGATGTACACAGAAACACACACACAGAAGAACAGAAACACACAGATACATACATACACACACACAAATGCCCTTTTATCACTCTTCTAACCACTAAATCCATGTTTTTGAAAGAACTACATGGATGTTATTTCCTATTTTAACCCAAAATGCTTATAAATACTTAGCTTGTCAAAACAATGCAGTACATGGGAGGTAGGCAGTAACATATACTGCGTCAGTTATTTACTTGATTGTAGTAACATTTCAATTATATTTTAATAAATAAAGACATCCTGAAGATCTGAGAGTGAAACAGTCCAACTGGTCAGCCTTACAGTCTTGAAGATCTGAGTGAAACAGTCCAACTGGTCAGCCTTACAGACCAGGTTAGGGTAAAATACATCTTTAATCCCAGTAGCTGCAATGCGACACAACTTTAATCCCAGTAGCCACACTATTTGCCATGGAAATCAGATGGTGCTTGTCTTTAATCCCAGACCTAGAGAGGAACATAATACGAGAGGACATAACTCTTAGACACAGTTGAGATTTTGCTGAGATTCCTGGAGGCTGGATTGCCATATCAGACTAAGGTCTAGGTAAGATTCAGTGGTTTGCTGGTTTGCTTTGCAGATCTTCAAGTTGAACCCCAATTTCTGACCCTGAGCTTTTATTAATCATGCTTCATTTGTTTCCTAACATGGGACTGAACTCCATGCCTACCAGAACTGCTTCAAAAGGTCTCAAAAGACCACAGGCAAAAGTTTCCCACTCCTGTGCACCTGGCTTGATTTCACCTATTAAGTGTTTTTTTTAAAACCCTGCTGCAGTGAAGCTACCCCATTGGTGGGGTCACCTCACAGTAACTTGGTAATTTCTTGGGTCTGCACGCTTTCCCCCTTGATGGTATACCTACCATGCAGCAACTTGTGCAGCTTCCAATTTGTGTTCCAAGCTTCTGGTTTGTGTTCCCAGCATGCGTGGTCTGGGTTCCAGGATATTCCAGTCACACACACACACACACACACACACAAAATTTCTCCGTTTACAGAATCAATTTAATTTCCCTTGATTTGTCAAGTAAATATGTCAGTATTTAAGCAGACACCAACATGGAACCAACAGGGACTATTCAAGCCATCACCAGTTGTGTCCCTCCACCATATGCCTGCAACCATGACAACTACTGGCTGATAAAGATTATTCCACCTATAACAACTCACTGAAATATCATAATGGAGGAAAGTTCATTTGATTAATAAATAAATCAATAAAATTGAAAGTTGTAGAATGACAGACAGTATCAACAACCAGAAATTTCAAGACCTTTTCATGTATTATGGTTGATATACTGAAAGGTTTATTTGATTTTTTTCTCATGCATCCATTTATTTGATATTGGGTTTCAGCTTTGTTTTTAATATTATATCCTTAAAAAATGGTTTGATAACAGAGCCAAGATTGAGGCACTTTTAGAAATAATGCAGTCTTTATGGACTAATAGTGAACAGATAAATGAAAGGATTTATACCATTGAAAATCAAAAGTTAGTTCAAAAATTAATACCATTGAAAAGGATAACATTAATTTGACAGACAAAATTTAATCCATGTCAAAGAGTGCTGAAAATTATCTGAGAGAATTAAAAATGTTGAATTGACAATCAATATCTGTTAAAAGTAATGATAATTTAGTCAAGACAGTATCTCTCCAGTGCCCCAACCTGTGGATAAGTCAACAGAGACCCTAGAGAGGGAGTGAGAATGGGATGGGACAAGAGACACAAGAGAAGGAAATAAGACAAGATTCTGATCAAGTCTCATTTATTCAAAGGAATCATACAGGTAAATATAGGGTAAGGGAAAGGAGGAACTTCTTGTGTATATGGGTAACTAGGCAACCTAATCATTGTCTAATGGTCAGGCAGAAAGTCCCTAACTGCAACATGCAGAAAAGTAAGAATGTTCAGAACACAGAAACAATGAAGCAATAACTTTTTGCAGAGTTAGTATTTGACAGATCAGAATGGTAGGAGAAGCCAAGCACAACAGGGTAGGCAAAACTGATTCAAAAGCAGTAAGTCTCCCACGCTCCAGGAAGGCACTCTGTACACCATCCAAATAATATCCAGCTATCAGAAATCATCATTAAAAGAAAATTTTTAAACCTTCGAATCATATATACAAAATGATGACCAGAGGTTATGTGAGTCAATAAAATCATTAGAAATAGTCACAGGTCAAAAGATTCAGGCTTTACAAAAGACAGTGGTAAAAACATTTGAAATAATTGAGGAAATTATTAGAATTGACTAGCGAGTGGTGGAGGAACAAAAACAGGATTTAGCATCACAAGGACACGTCAAGGGTTTTAGCTCCTCACTCCATACTCACCTCTGACAAGCCAGCCAGCACTAAATACCCGAAAGGATTCAAAGAATATAAATGGAAACCTATTGGTATGAATGATCTATAGTGAATTGAGTGAGAATATCTTATGGCTTACAGTCACCATTTTTTATGAAGATGGTGAAAATGTGAATTTCGAGCAATAACACCTCCCCACATGACTGGCTTCAATTTATTTCAGCTTTCCTCAAAGATGGACCACAACTACAGTGGAAATACTATGAATGAGAAGAGTCAAATATTTTAGAAAAACAGGGAAGAACAAAAGGATTTGAGGCTTTTCAAGATTAAATTTTTGGTGAGGGCACTTATGCTGATCCACAGTATAAAGCTCTTTACAATGAACACATCTCATTCCTATGCCACAGAGCAGCCTTAAATGCTTGGGACAGGATTCAAGAACTAGGGAAATGAATTGAATCATATACTAGGGTTGAACAAGGCCAAAGAGAACACTTTACTGACTTTTTACAAAGATTAACTAAGGCTGTACAAATAAGAGTAAAAAACCCAGAACCTAGATGAGTACTATTGAATCTCTGGCTGCTGGATGATGGCCCATTGTTCATCCCAGTCTTAAGTTCTTAAACATTTTAAATGCCATATTCTGAAGATCTCTGAAAGAT
>LOJH01063836.1:0-10675 GCA_001685095.1 Ellobius talpinus
GACCTTTGGAAGAGCAGGTAATGCTCTTAACCTCTGAGCCATCTCTCCAGCCCAGGGTGTGGGGAAAGGATTTAACCTCAGCACTATACAGACATTTCAACTATATTCTTTTTCTTTTCTTTATTTTTGTTTTCAAACAGGATCTCATGTAGCCCAAGCTGGCCTCCAGCCCACTAGGCTAGCCTTGAACTCTTGAGTCTCCTAATCCCACCTCTCACAATCCCAGTGTTGAGATTACAGACATATACCACCAGGTTTAACTCATACATTCTTTTACTTTTTTTAAATTTTATTTTACTTTATGAGTGTTTAGCCTGCATGTATGTGCTCATGTTGTGTGCCCGGTGACCACAGAGGTCTGAAGAACGTAATGATCCCTTAGAACTGGAATTACGGATGGTTGTGAGCCACCATGTGGGTTCTGGGAACCTAAGTCAGGTCCTCTACAAGAGCAACAGTGCTCTCAACTGCGGAGTCTTTTCTCTAGCCCTGCTTTTATTTTTCTAATACATGTGTAAAAAAACGTTTTTTTTTTTCCTGAGACAGAGTCTCACTATGTATCCCTGGCTGGGCTGGTACTCATTATGTAGAGCAGACTGGCCTTGAATTCCCAGATTCTCATGCTTCTGCCTCTCAAGTGCTAGTATTATAGATATGTGCTACCATGTCCATCTTGAATTTTCTTAATTAATTAACTAATTGATTAGTTTTGTGTGTGTGATGTATATGTGTGAGCATGTGTGTCTGTGTGTGTGTGTGATGTATATGTATGGGCATGGGTGTCTGTGTTTGTGAGATGTGTATGTGTGTGTGAGAGGTATATGTATAGGCATGGGCGTGTGTGTGTGTGATGTATATGTGTGGGCATGGGTGTGTGTGTTTGTGTGTGTGATGTATATGTGTGGGCATGGGCATGTGGCAGTCAGAGGACAACTCTCAGTAGTCAGTTCTCTCCTTTAACTTTTACATGGGTTCCAGGGACTGTACTCAGGTCACCAGGTTTGCATAGCAAGCTCTTATACCATCTGAACCCTATATCCAGCCCTCATATATTCTGTTTTAGACAGAGTCTCACTCCTGTAGTCCTGGCTGGTCTTGAACTCACAGAGAACTCATACCTCTCTCAAGCACCAGAATTAAAAGCATGGGCCATCACACCCAGTCTTCACATATTCTTAATAGTGCATTTTTTTCTCAGGTATCCCAGGCTGGCCTCAAATTCACTACATAGCAGATGATCTTTAGGTTCTATTTTGTGTGTGTATGTGTGTAGGTAGATGGGGTTATATTCCTGTGTACAGGTGCATACACCAGCCTATGTGTGCCTGTGGAGGTAAGAGGTCACAGTCAGGCATCTTCCTTGACCACTCTCCACCGGTTGGTTGACCTGGAGCTCACCAATCATCTAGACTGGCTGGACAGTGAGCCCTTAGAATCACCTTGTTTCTGCCTCCTTATGCTGCGATTACAGGCTACTCGTGACTTATGACATGGGTGCTGGGATTCAGATCTGGGTCTTCACACTTGCATAGTAAACGCTTCACTGACTAAGCCTGATTCCTTCTCGGCCCCCACACTGCCTTCGCCTCCCAAATGCTGGGACTCTAGTCTGAGCCAACACTGCTTTTACAAGGGGTAGGGGATTGAGCCCAGGGCTTCAGGCAAGCAATTCTACTACATCTCCAGCTTTTTTCAGACAGGGTCTTGCTTTGTAGCAAAGGCTTGACTCAGACATGAAACTCTCTTGCCTCGGTCTGTTGAACGTGGAATTATATGTGTATACCTTCATGCCTGACCTTAATAGAATATTTTTGGTTTTAATTTTTTGCTTTTGTTTGTTTGTTTTCAAGACAGGGTTTCTCTGTGTAGCCTTGGCTGTCCCGTAACTCACATATAGTGGCCTCAAACTCAGAGATCTACCTGCTTCTGCCTCCCAAGTCCTGGGATTAAAGGTGTGTGCCACCAGCGCTCTGTAGCGTAAAGTAGCCTCAAACTTGTGACAACCTTCCTATTGTGATTACACATGTGAACTATAATAACTAACATTTTGTTTGTTTGTTTTTGTTTGTTTGAGACAGGGTCTTGCTACATAGCTCTGGCTGTCCTGGAACTCACTATATAGACCAGGCTGGCCTCAAACTCATGAAGATTCATCTGCCTCTGACTCCTAAGTGCTTAAAAGTGTGTGCACCACCACACCCAGCCCAACACTTAATAATGTATGTTTTTTTCGTTAATTATTGTGTGCATAAGTGTGCATGATGTGTTTGTGGGTATGTATGTTATGGCATGGGTGTGGAGGTTAGAAGACAAATTTGTGGAGCTGCTTCCCTCTTTCCACCTTTACGTAGGTTCCAGGGATCAAATTCCCATAGCTAGGCTTCTGCACACACATACACTCTATCCTTGGAGCCACCATGCCACTCTCAACAATGTTCTTGTTTGTTTTTTGAGATAGGTCTCTCACTATGTAGCTCTGACTGGCCTGGAATTCGTGATGCAGACCAGGCTGGCCTGGAATTCACAGAGATCCATTTGCCTCTGGCTCCTGAGTACTGGGATTAAGGGTATGGACCACCATATCTGGCCTAATGGTGTACTTCTTAAGACAGCGCTTGGCTAGAACTACCATACCCATGGATGCTCACCATATCATCATCCCTTATGTTTTTATGAATGGTTTAGGTATTACACGCTATTTTGAATGCAAAATCCCAGTATTATCACAGTCAGTAAACTAAATATAGCTATTTACACATGGGAGAGAAAGGCAATCTGTCACAGCTAAGACTGTTAATAGCAGTCATCTCTGAGGAATGCATTACAGAGACAGCAGGAGCTAAGTAGCTCCTTCTCCTTTTTCATTTTTGACTTTTGAATAATTTTTAAAATAGTTAAAATAAAGCAAAAGCTTTATTGTTTGTTTGTTTACTTATCCATACAGCCTCATGTATCCCAGGATAGTTTCAAACTGCTTCCACCTCCCAAGTGCCGAGGTAACAGGCACAGACATCACACCCGCTTTATGAAGAGAAAGCTCCTGAGCCCTCTTCCCCGTACCCTTGCCCACTATGTCTCTTACCCCAGAATCTTGGCACAATCATCATAATATTTCATCGAGTTCTTGACAAAGCTAAAGCCATTGACGTCACACACGAAGGAGTGACCGTTGGCACGAAGAAGGTCAAATCCACAGACTGTTTGCTGCAAAAGTGAAAAGGCAGAGTGAATCAGCTCCCAAGCCCTGCCCGTTTCTTCCCTTCATCCCACAGCCCCATGAGTCCTCTCTACCTTAAAAGCTACGCAGACTTTCCTGGCTACCAGCTTTTCCATGGCGGTCAGCATGACTGGATAGCGAACCTCTTTCCCCTCACTGTCTCGTTCAACCTTCCCATCCAAAGCTGGAGACTTTCTAGCTTCAGCATGGGCATAATCGGGCCCCACTGTATACACCTGCGGGTACAGAGCACCACTGAGTATGCCCACAGCTCACCCTGTGTGTGAGAAGACAATATGAGCACTAGGTCTGTAGACTCTTCCACAATAAAAACCAAACTCTGCCCAGTCAAGAGTGGTGGCACCCGCCTTCAATCCCAGCACTCAGGAGGCAGAGGCAGGACTTCATGAGTTCAATGACAACCTGGTCTACACAGCAAGTCTTAAGTCAGCCAGAGCTACACAGTAAGAACCTGTCTTAAAACAAAGACAAGACCAAAAACTCCTCCAAACGTTAAGAATACAAAGACTGGGTCATGAAATGGTTCGGCAGGTAAAGATGTCGGCTGACAAGTCTGATCTCCAGGATTCATATGGATGAAGGAGAGAAGTGACTCCCCCAAGTTGACCTCTGACTCCACATGCATGCGATGGTGCACACACACACACACACACACACACACACAAATAAATGTAATAAGACAATTTTTTAAAAAATACAGAGACTGAGACTGATATTTTTGAGCCTTATTCCAATGATCTTACAAAGGTTTCTCCTTAGGACTCTGGCACTATTTTCTAGTCCTTATTAAATAATAATTTACCAATGTTTCACAATTTACTATGGCACCTTGCTCTCGCTCTGATAGGGAAAATGAGAATGTCTGCATCTCACTTGCTATCTTCATTTGAATGTGAAGCCAGTTGAAATCGCATTTTGTTTTCTAAGATCCTATCCATACACACTGCCACTTGCCTCCCAAACACCTCATTCCCACCCGGATGCTTGTAACATTTTAAATCTCTGTATCCACCATAACCTTAACATCTGTGCCATCTGTTGGCATAAACTCCTCATAGATGTATGATCCTGTCTTCCGGACGCTGCTCTCGGGAGAGTAAACACTGCTCCGACTGCCGATCTTGAGGAGGAAAGGAAAGGAGAACAATATTGCCTCCATCTCCAGGCTTTGCCCACAGATCCCCTCTCTATTCCCGACAGTCTCACTCCGTCCTTCTACTCTCTGACTTCCCAGATGCTCAGATGTCTCCCATACCTTACGAAAGAGGCGCTGGCTTCCTCCTCCGGCAGAGCTGGGGTAGTAGATGTAAACATTGTGGTCCTCTGCACTCACTGGCTTCTCCACAAAGGGCTTGGGAAAGACAGCTCCATTGACCTCCACCTGGTCTTCACCTTCTATCAGGCTGCACTCTGAAAGATGGGCGTGGGATTGTTCTTAGGAACTAAGGTTGGAGAGTATTTCCAAGTCCTATTTCCCTGAGGTTTTAATCTACACAACCTTTCACATTTTATGACCACGTCCTATAACAGATACGGCAATGCTTATATATGGCATTTAGATATGATAATATATATATATATATAAAAGTTCAACAGCTCTGTCTAAAGACCCACAACTCTACCTATAATCCAACAAAGGCCCACACAGATATGTCTAGAGCAGAAGTTTAAGGAACAAATACCGGGCTAAATCATGGAAATCAAGGCAGTTACTCACCCTCAGGACAGGCAGGGTCACGGTTGAGCACGGCATATCTTGGCAGATCAATACCCTCTTCCTGTAGGATCCGGTACACCTCCCTCCTGTCACCCCCCCAATAAATTAGCCAGGTAGGAAAGGTGGGGGTGACAAAGGGAAATTTTATTGGCACAGGAACTATAACTCGATATGAATAAAAAAATGAAGCATGTTTGCTTCACTGTGCCCATCCCAGAGTGGGCTTCCTAAAGTGGGCATTTCAGGGCCACCCACCCCTCTGGTCCACAGGAAGCTATACCTATCTTGGATGTAATACTGCATGGCCAGATCATTGATAAGGAAGGGGTTTCGAAGCTTGGAGTAAGCAACAGCTTTGTCCAGAGGAAAGCCTGCGATGGAGAAAGAAATGAAGAGATCGAAGAAAGTCAAAGAGGCAGAGTGAGAAGCAGCAGGACAGACTGTGACCTGCTAGAGACAGCGGCTGCCACTGAGCTCCTCAGACACAGCTAACCAAGCACTTATCTGCCCAGTTCCTCAAGTCCGGGATAGTCATCAGGAAAATAAACACAATTACATGTAGGATCCTCCCAGAGATCCAATTCTATAAGAAAATGTAAGTGCCTTCGCATTATCTTGTGTGGCTGGGATAGAGGCTTTAACCTATACCTAGCAAATCCTGAAAGAGAAGGTAAACTCCCCTTCAATGTTCCTTTGTGTGTGGAGAAGCTGACAGCCTCTTACTAAAGGGATAAGAATTCCATGCCCAAACTAGCACCCCCATAGCCACCCTTCCCTCCCAGACCCTAACCTTTGGAGTGGAAAGAAATGAGACAGTGGCAGGATGGCCAGTTCTCCACAGGTTCGTTGAGGATGACATCTTCTCCCAGGATGACAACAGTCAGGTAGTCAAACCTGCAGAGTCGCTCTAGGATTTGAGTCATTGGCTTGGACTTGGATTTCTTGGTCATGGCACAGATGCCAACAATAATCTGAGGTTCTGGAGGCTACAGAAAAGAAGTGCTATCAGGAACTCCAGGTCCCACATCTGTCACCTCCAACACTGACACATCTTTCTAAGGCAGTTTCTTGTCAGGACTTTGGGCCTGAGGGATAAAGGATGCCTACTAGAGAAGAAGCCCATAGGAAAAGAAGCAGCAGTGACCAGAAGACAACAGGAGGAGGACGTTTGAGCAGGGGTTTCAGAGAGAGGCAACTGACCAATCTCTACAGTCCCTCCCCTAGTCAGGATAGAACCTGTTTACAACAGGGATTCTGTGCTTGCAAAGAACCGGTGTGTCCAACCAGTACAATATCAGTTCTCTAGGGTAGGGGCCCTAACACCAAGCTACATCATTTTCCCTAGACTTACCACTTCATCCTCCTCGTCCTCAAGGAGCTCACTGTCACTCTCTTCCATCCTCATGCCTATTCCACAGGTGCCCAAGCCCTCATCTCCAGCTCCGAGGAAGAAGTGGGCTGTACTGCTCTCGTCCTCATTGGCCGTCAATGACCACATCCCCGCCGGAACACCCACTCATCCCGCTCTGCAGAAGTGAGTACCCCATCAGCTTAGAATCCAGCGCCCTTACAGTGGGTAGGGATGGGGTACAGGGAACTAGACAATGAGAGGGAACTACATAGGTACAAGAGGAAACAGAAAGAAAGCAATGGAAAGGACCCATAAGAAAGGAAACTGTACTACGATTTGACATGACTCAAGAGAATTAAGAGCAAAGCAAGGACTCCTTTTCTTCCCTGTTTACCCCACCCCATCCAAGAACTGGTAAGAGGATCAGGAGATTAAGCCTTACAGTGCTGGCATGTCCCTGATTCTGCCAGCAGGAAACAATGTTAACTCCAGGCAGCAAATAGAAGCAGTTCTCCAAGGAAGGCTACTGTTGATTCCTACCAAGAGAAGGTTAGAGTGACATTTATTTCCAACGCTGGATTCATTCCACAATGTGCCCAGCTCTCTCCACCTCCCCACAGTACCTCCCCAAGCACAGTCAAGGATTCAACTCAAGGGCAAAGGGATGCTACGACCCTGAAGATCTGCCTTTAAATTCCATCCTCATTACTACCTGCTATTAGCTCAAGAAACATTTCTCCAGGACACCCTCCACGCTAAGCATTGTCTCAGGACACTAACATCTCCTGTGCTTGCCCTTTCTCCTTCACCCCCATCACCTGAAAAAAAAAAACAGATATCCAAATCCAGAGAATCAGTTCAAGCAGGGAAGCTGGTGCTGACTGAGAGGCTGAGAGTAAACATTCACACGGCCGTTCTCAATCCGTTCAAACTACAATCTCAGTGGGCCATCCAGTCCTTTAGTACTCCAAGACCAATGCTGGCCTAAGACAAGGTCTGTGATAGCAGCAGCTACACTGGAAAAGACGGCCTAACTAAGGTCACACTGGTAAGAACATCTTATGAATCTGGATCGGAACAAGCTGGCAATTCCACTCTACGTGCATATGCCTTGAGTGTTAATGGAAACTCCAGCGATTTTGTGGCACCAGAGAGAGATCCGTCAGGCGACATTCCTGGTTACTAGAACCGGAAAGTGCCACACTGGTTTCTAGTAGGCAGACGGCAGGAATGCCACAAGAAATTCTAAAATGTATATGCTAGCTCAACATCTACCCAGCCCGAACTGTTAGCAGCATCGAGGTGGATAGGCTATGGTAAGACTCCCCTGCCCACGGGGACACACACAAGGACATTCTTCCCTCCTCTATCTCATTGTTGCCTGGGGGGAAACTAAGAACAATCCAGATGCCATAAGAAGAATGGTAAGCTCTGATGCAGTATGCAGAAAAAAAAAACCCAGATTTTAAAAATGAGTGAGGGCTAGCAAGACAGATCAGATGGTGGTAGTTGCTGCCAAGCCTAACAATCTTAGTTTGAACCCTAGGAGCTACCTGGTGGGGATGAGGGTAGTGGAGGGGAGACACTGACCTCCATATGTGTGCTATGGATCCACAAACATACACACTATATATGTAAGCTATATGCAATAGTTTCTGAGTACAAACGCCCAAGGTAAACATGGAGCACAACCATTTGCATAAATAAACACGTGCTATTCATGACTGCATATGCAGTTAGTACAGGCTCGTTGTTGGTTTGTTATTGTTGCTGATTTCCAGCATTTCTTTGATATGTATGGGTGTTCTACCTGCAGGTGTCTTTGTACACATTCATGCTGGGAATGGAACCCAGGTCCCCTGAAAGCACAACCAGGGATTTTAATCATAAGCCATCTTTCCAGCCCCCAGTTAGTTGCCATTTAAAAGATTGAATCTGGGTATGGTGGTGCACGCCTTCAGTACCTGAACTTGGGAGGCAGAAGCAGGGAGATCTCTGTGAGTTCAGGGCTGTCCTGGTCTACATTGTGAGTTCCAGGCCAGCCAGAACTACACAGTGAGACCTGCCCCAAAGCAAAACAAAATACATAATTTTAAAAATGTTGCATAATTTTAAAAATGGATTGAAAAGACATAGAATCTGTTAACAGTAGTTACATTTGGAGAAAGGCAAGAATGGTGGTAAGTTTCCAGCGATACCTATACAACCTTGCCTATAAATAAATGTCTATTTTCAAAACTCCAAAAGATCGGAAGCTTATACACACAAGGCTAGCATTTGCTAATAATGAGTTGTAAGGGTATGAGCAAATATTACTATTTTCCAAAAATAAAATGGAGTCACTCAACAGAAATTTTCCATGTTCCATAGAAGTTCTCAGAAACACTGCCAGCCCCAATGAAGCCAAGAACTCCTTTTGCGAATTAGTTAACGTACAGCGTTTTAAAGGCTTCCATAATTCCTCTCTCCATTTTAATTTTAAAATCTGCCATTACAACGAGGGTTGCAGCTTTGTTTAGAAAATTATAGATTTCTATAGACCTTGGCCATCTCAGTCCCCTCATCCCATGCTTCCATTGCTCAACCACAAGACAGAACATTCTTTTACTTGACGTTTCCAGTTATGCAGGCCGTCTGCAGACACCACTCCTCCTGACTGACATACCATCTCTCTGAATTCCCTGTAAGTGACCTAACCGTGGCATTCCCAAAGATACCTCACAACTTCCCCAATTAGAATTTCATCACATTTTTTGTGCCTTTTCTGAAACGGGAGTTCTCCCTGCATCTAAGATTCCTTCTCTAGTTGCCCTTTAAGTCTTCCCTGTTTGTTTGTTTGTATGTTTGTTTTTAAACAATATCCAGCCACGCTCTTGGAATTCTACTAGAACCCTATGATGGGAGATAATAGGATGGAGAAGTCTGTTCACAAACACAGACTGAAAGGAGATGAAGGTCCAAATTCATAGTTAACAAAGCAAAAATAGAAGCCTGGCAGGAATAGCTATGACAAAGCGAGGGTTTATTTGGATGTACTTCTGGGAGAGGCTGGGGTTTTAATGTGGTGTTCCCAAAAAAACCACTTTCCTGTTTTATGTGCTCTTTCCCCTTCATGTTCTCCCCAAACTTTGTTGCATAAGAAAGCGACAGAGTCTACGCCAGGCTAAAGGGCAGTCTTGCTTTGGAAGGGAGGGAAGGGGTTGGAGGAAACAAGAAGGCAATCTAGGAAGCACCAACGCTAAATTAGATCTGGAGAGGGCTAGGGCAACAGCGAACTGTAACTTCTTCAGCTCCTAGAGTGGAGGGCAGTTTGTGTGAACCTCTAATTTCTTGGCATCACCTTGCATTTGATAGAGGCTCCAACAATAGTAAAAGGAAACCAACACAGAAACTCCTCACTCCACCACCAATATTGAATTTTCTCACCTTCAAAAGTGAAGTCCGGCCCCACCCCTCCCTGCCTCAACTTCTCCCGTTGTTTGGAGGCAGTGTCTCACTCTGTAGCTCAGGCTGGCCTCAAACTTATGGCAATTGTCCTCCTTCAGTCTCCCAAGTGTTGGGATCATTGGCGTGGGCCTCTCTGCCTGCTTCCCACTTCCTTCCGCAGGAGAGTTGAATGTTTCTGACATATTCCTTATTCTGACACCAATCTGCTGCCGGCCGTTCTCAGTGTAGCTCACTCATCCAGCCTTCTCGCCCCAATCTGTGATAATGGCTCTTCACTGACTCCCCTAACCTTACTCCCCACACTGACTGCTGCACCCCAATCACTGATCAATTAATGCAACGAATCCAGCCAATTCTCCCACTCAGGGACTCCCAGAAGTAAACAACACTTCAAACCTGCACATGAGTCATCACACTGGCTAACACTTTTTTTTTTGGAGACAGGCTCTAAGTAGCACAGGAAAGCCTCCTGCCTCAGCCTCCAGGGTACACTGGGTAGCATCATTCCCTTAATGATGAACACTTAATGGCCCCCTACAGCGAGGATCCCCTATAACGAGAGCTCCCTTCCTCCGACTAGCCCTTCTAGAGGCTCACCTCTCCACAGTAATCCATTCCTCAGCAGACCTTCTCCCCTGGCCAGCCAGTCCCTTCCCTCACTCCGCCAGCTTCCAGCGCCCGCTGGTTCTCCCTTCCCTTGGCTTGTCGCGCACGACCGTTTACCTCGGTCCCTCCCCTGCGATCCAGCCCTGCCCCTCCTCCCAGAGTCCCCCAGCCCTGTCCCTGAAAGCCTTTCATCTTCCCGGGGGTCCCCTTATGCCTCCTACAGACCCCTCCACACCAGTCTCTTCTCCCACTGACCCGCTCGGCCGTCCTCTCTCTCAAGGCGTCGGGTCACGAATCCCGCCCTCCCATCCTGACC
>LOJH01063837.1:0-10675 GCA_001685095.1 Ellobius talpinus
AGATAGCGGGCAACTCACGCATGTGCACCTGGGATATGTATGCTGGCCTCTGAAACCGGAAGTGCAGCCTTATGGGTGGCTAAAGGAATGACAGTAACTACACATTATTCTCTTGTGGTGGCTCAGGTCAATGATCATTACCCAGGGGGCCAATGCAGGAAGTTTAGGGTTTAAAAACTTCCTAGTCTACCTATCTAAAACTTAACCCACAAAATAAAATATTCCAAGACAAGATTCACCCACTGTGTTCCAAAAAAGCAAACAATGCCTTTATGAAAAGTAAACACAGTTTTAAAAATACAATAATTTAGAGAGAGAAAAAACTTTTTCTTTCAGTGTGCAAATATGTTTTTTATTTCATTCAACAGTAAAAAATTCTCATAATTACTCTGTTGTCAATAGACTGCATTATTGATCATATAAAAGGTATAGTTGGCTTGTAGGAGTGTAATAGTGAAGAAGGCAGATAACATTTTGCTGTTAATGTGAAAATATCCCATCCTACAAATTTCCTTGTAGTTCTCAAGGATCCCGTGGGCCCTGACCATGCTTCGGGAATGATTGTTGAGACCTATGGTGCACCTTTTCAAGCCGATTAATTAGATCACTCCCTCTTCAACACTGTACTCAACTTGAATGACCTTGGACTCCATTTTTAAGAACTTAGTTTACTTGCAATAAAAAGTACATGATGTTTCTGAAAGATTAAAAAGAAAGACTTTTCAGGCTGAAAACATGGTTATCCAGTATCAAATTGTCAGCCCTGAAGTACACATACAAGTAATATTATATAGAGCAAGTATGCTTTATTTAGGAATATACATGTATATGCTGCAATTAACAGTAAAAAATTAAAAGATAGCAAGGAGGAGTGACTTGGATGGTTTGAAAGGAGGAAACAGAAGGAAGAAATGTGATTATATGACAATCTTAAAAATAGCAAAGGGTTTAAAAGGTAAAGTCTGCCTTACAAGCAGGAAGATGTAAATTCAGATCTTTATCAACCAGGAAAATCTGGGCACTCATCCCCAACCCCAGTGTCGATGTGTGTGTGTGTGTGTGTGTGTGTGTGTGTTAACAGCTCTATTCCTGGTCTAGCAGTTTGCACATACTCTAGGTTCAATGAGAAGACCTATCTTAGAATACAAGGTCGAGAGCAATTGAGGAAACACCTAACCTTGAACTCTGACCTCCACATATATGCAAACACATATGTATGCATACCTCAAAAATATTTGTTTGTATCATTGGCATTATTAAACCACAAAGGCCTCTTGGGCAGCTATAGTCTGCCTATGAGATAATGGTGGCTGATGTTCTTGAACTCCATGGTAACTCTCCGAAAGGGAGACTATGTTTCAAATGGTTTTTAATTTTTTTCTATAATAAAAGTTTGTAAAGTTAAAGTTAAAAGGGTATTTGACTAAATTTAGAATAAGAAGACTGGGTAAGGAGTTATGATCAGTCCTCAGTCTCACTAAGGAGAATGAAGACTAGTGTGCTCAGAGTAGTACCATGTATTGCATTTGGTCACAGAGCCTGAAAACTGTGTCCCCTTGAGTAGCCAATGATCTGAGCAGAGGAAACATCAAATCTAGGTTGCCTGAAAGGGCTCATCTAGATTATGTTAGCATTTGAATCAGTAGCGTGAGGACAATGGTTATTCTGCAGTGTGCTCAGGCATCATTTAATCTGCTGAGGATCTGACTAGAACAAAAAAAAAGTATGAATTTACACTCCTTTTCCTGCCAGGAGAAAGACCATTTTATCATATCTTCTTTCATGTTTAACCCTGAGACTGGAGAGGTGAACTTCCGCTATTGGCAGCTGATAGTGGCAGATCTTAGACTATTTCTCCACCGTGGTTACATGAACTATTTATCTATCTCGCATTCATGTTACATATTAGACATGAAATGAGCATGAAATCCCATAAATTTGTTAACATCAAGTCAGATTTTTCCATGGAGAATTCATCCAGCTGCACTGATAATAAATGGAAGTTTGAGATACATCCTAGTCTGTAAAGAGATTGAACTGACAAGGCTTTGGAATCACTCTTTTTGGTAGAGAGGAGCCATAACATAATATCCAGGTGAACTTCTGCATGCCCAGTGCTTATCACAACTGTCCTTTGAAGACATTTAACCTAGAAACACTGAAAAATAATGATCACCTGATTTTAAATCTCATATATACTTAATCAATTCATTATAATTAATAATGACTTCTCATTTGTAAAATGCTAATAATGCTTATTTTAAAACTTTGTTGTTAAAATAGCAGTAAAGATAATAGATTTAAAACAATCAGCATGCCATGTGAGCCTAGTAGGGCCTACCAATGAATGGCTGATATTTTTATTCATTCTTAAGGGGTAGTAATCCATCTTGCAGGCAGTAGGCTGCCAAGATTAAACATTGCTCCTAGGTATGTCTATGAGGGTGAAATGTCATCAGCATTGGGTAGTGCCAGCAGCATTAGACCCACTGGGGGGAGAAAGCAGTTTTGGAATTGTGTTATTGATATTTTCTTATCTGAAATAATTTCAATTTTGACATTCTAAATCATTTCTCCTAAGCTAGTAATTGTAACATATTTTCTTCCTGTAAAATAATATTTAGAGACAAACAAGGGCTAGCATATCAAATTTATGAAATATTGACATGCCCTGAAATACTTTTAAAAAAATCTTAGTTAAAAATGTATCGGAACATATCTAAATAATTGAAGCCATGGTATTTGTAATTGACAAATAAAAATGTAAAATCTGGCCAATTATTTTTTGCAGAATTTTATGAAACATGTTTTGAAGGTTGCTTTCAAGTCTCTTCACATTTTCTTGTTAAACACCTTGTCCCCCCACAAAGGAAAACATACTTGTGTGAATATAGGGACTCAGGTTAATAAGACTAGAAGAATTGACATTGTATGATAGTTGATTTGTGAAAGAAATCTGTGCTGCAACTATTAAAAAATGTAAGGGGGTTTCCTCCTCTGAGAGTACAATTCTTTATTTCTTAGCGTCGAATGACTTCTGTGTATCTCTTTTATCATGAGTGACAATAAAGAAGTTCAATTTCCAGGTCCTTTTCAGTGTTTCAAAGATACTCTTTGATGCAGAATGATAGCATGAACTAAAATTGACTACCAAGGTTAGACTTTGCAATAAATGCCTACTTTCCCACTGTGAAGAGCATCAGTTCCTGATATGACTCAATTATTCACCATGTAGATGGAAAATTGATGGCACAAGCATCGCTATTTGACATGTTCACAGTTGCCAACTTTTCAACTTTTAATTTCTTGCTGTTATTTTGCAATCAAGTTTAATGTGGTGGCTATGAAACAGATGTGTGGTTCCATCTAGTTGTTTTAGTTTTGATATTGTTTTCCAAGAGTCAAGAGGTAGCTGAGATCCCCGAGGGCTTAAAAATAGTTCTTTAGCAGAAGTGTGCACCCTAGGGGCATGATTATCTTATGTGCACGCAATTGTATTTTCAACACAATTAGCTGCCTAACCATGTGACTAAACTTCTCTATGTATTTGCACATATAAGTAATTATGCCAGAATTAAAGTCTGAAGAGCTCTCTCTGACTTTTCTTTCCCTTAGGAATAGCCATAACAAAATACAGTGAAAATAATCCTCGGTTATAAACTTATTTATTGAACAAATGTTTACAAACAATACCTGAAATGATAGGGTTTCATTTTCTTAACCAAAATATAAAGATAATAAAGGTTATGCATGACCATAAGCATTCTGTTATCAACATATCTGGTCTGATAACCTCCCTTCAACACATCCATGAATGCATAGGTCATTTGTTCCTATGATATTACAAGCCTATAGCTTACACTAAGAATTTATTTTCATTTTATGCAATTAATATACACTAATAATGAAAACACAACAATTATTGATAAATCTTACAAACTGCAAGCAAAGTGCTTGCCGCTCACCTTATTCTGTTCCCCTCCTTGTGTCCTTTAACACAAGGGAATAATTCCTGCCTTTCATAGATTTGCATATTGAAGGAGCTAAGTAAATATTTGTGTTTTATGTCATTCTGTCCTTTATAAAAAGTACTATCCATACTAAAGAAAAAATAAGCATACTACTTAGAGGCCCATTTTATTTTTTAAATTTTTATTTTTAATACACTTCAATTAAAATATAAATATATCTGTTTTCCCTTCCATTTCTTCCCTCCAGTCCCTTCCAAGTCCTCTTCTTCCAATTCCCTCCTTGTCCCTTACTACTTTTATTTGAATATTACTGATATATATACACAAACATGAATATTAATATATATGAGCAAATAGACAAATATATGATAAGTGTATTACAGAGAGACTCTTGAATGTTGTTATGGATTTCTATATCTGACTGTAGATGTCCATTTACTTATATGTTTTGTTTTGACCCCCAAAGAATAGTTTCCACACACAAAGAATAGTTTCTACACACATTTCTATAACTCAGCGCAGATTCCTGTATGGTACAGTGTCTCAGTTCCAGTTACCTCACCCCATCTTTGTCAAGGGATCCACCACAGATGAGCAAGGCTGCTCACATCTATTTGTCCTCCTTTCCTCTGTTCGATCAGAATGTATCCCAAATGCCAGACTGTAAAATAGCAATTGTTCTACGTTTCTTGCTTAATTAGAAAACATTTTCTTGAATAGCATTACTGTCGTCATTCATGAGCTTAAATGGGTCAGATAAAGGTTAAGCTCAGTTGTACCTTAGCCTCTTTTAAACCCTCATATCTTGTGTAAGCATGACGACAAACTAATTAAAGACAACTGAAGGCCAGCAGTTGGCACTGGGTTAAGTGGTAACTTCTCAAAGCATGCCCTCATCACAAGGTGCATGGAGATTCCATATTAAAATAAATGCTTATCACGATACTTGATAATTAAGAACATGCGGTTAATAGTATTAAACAAATTCTAGCTGGCAGTTTAATTTATTATTAAAATAATCTGTATTTACTTCTTGATGCTGTTGAAATTATTTTTAGCTCCTATCATTAAAAGGAAAGTTAATTTCTTTGACTCACGAATAAAGAAAAAAAAGGAAAGTTAAATGAAATCAAAGACAAAGAACCCAGTAGTGTGGTCAGTTTCTGCAGAGTCTGTGCGGTAGATATAAGGCAGATGAACAAGTAACCATAAGCAAAGCAATTCCCAGACATTTATTTGTTCAAATTTTGGGCTCATTTAAGGAAATAATTCTGATAGAAGATGAGGTGCAATTTGGATAGTGGAAGTAACCTCCAGCTTTTCAGCGTTCATGCTAGACTGTTTATGAATCCTTGAGAGACTGAGTCTTGGTAAACAGCTTCCATCTCTCACTGTGGCAGTTGGGGTCCCTACAGAGATGAAATACTAAAATGTACAAGAGTATGTGTCCATTATGTTGTGAAAATAATCTTCCTTCCTAAGTTTGACTCTGAAGCTGAACAAATGGCCATGTGTACCCTGTACCATATTCTGTTCTTTCCTGAGAAGCATCTTCTGGTTACCAAGTCTCCCCTAGGAACTGATTGCCACGGGTAGGTAGTCTCTGCAACGTTTCACAGAATACCTTCTCTGCATTTACTGTTCAGCCGGAGACTCCAGAAAACCTGCCTCGAAACTTCTGAGCATTACTGTCTAAACAACTCACTTGTTTTGTTACCGCCCTGAAAATCTTGTTCATTACAGCTCTTCCCACTGGGTTTTTTCTATGTCTCCAGCTCACTAATTGGTACGTCTTGCTTAGGCATCTTCTGCCAGCGTGTAGTCCGGGGAGTGCCTCCAGGAAACACCCCAGGGCAACTATGAGCTGTTTCCCATTTGCTCCACCCTTCTCCGGAAGCAGCACACTATCCTGCACCGTCTTTTCTGGGCGCCTGCAAATGATGATTCACATATTTCTCTTTTTGTGTTTTCTGGCAGTTTAAGAGACATGGTTATTCTCAAAACCAAAACCAAGAAGGAGAAATGAGAGGGAGGGATGAAGGGGTGGAGAGGAAGGTAATGTAAAGACAGAAGCCTCTGATCCCTCCGCAGAGTGCTCTTCAGTGACCTTAACCTTCACCCAGGAAGAGACTCAAAGTCTTTTGTGAGATTTGTTTGGGACTTGACAAGGAGTGAAGCTTCTTTTTCCTACTGTGGTCTCTCCTCACTTGTTTACTTGCTGTCTGATGCAGGGCCTGGGTGATGCTAAGCACGTTCATTCGCTGGTCACCTGGCTACTGTCTGGACACCTCCTCCCCACGCTGCCCCTACTGATTAATTACTCATCATGTTGACCTCAGGTTAACAGGCACTCCCCCCACTCTGATGTCTAGAACATCAGAGTCTTGATGGGGCTCATTTTCCTTCATTCTCATGAGACTTCTGCTTAAGGGCACACTCTCTAATGGGCCATGCATATTTCTTTCCATTATGTTAGATGAACCTCTAGCTTGGGTTAAGCTATATTTTCAGGGATATTTGTCTAAGACTTTGGTCTTATCCTTAGAGAAGCTCCAGTTCTTCAGAGAGCATCAAGAGCCAAAGTGATGTAAAGCTAATAGGAAAGACATTGGAAAATACAGGTCCCTCTTAAGGTACACTGCTAAGACCTGAATGGAGCATCACAACACAGAGAAGTTTTATTCTAGAAAGTTCTCCAGATATGGAAGTCTCCTGGATGGGAGTCTCATTTTTCCTACACATTTTCGAATGGAGCTTGTCAGCAGAATTATAACAAACTTCAAAAAGCATTTAAATATGCGTAGGAAAAGTGGAGAACCAGCCAGAAAGAGATCTCATCTAAGAATGGCGACATTCTTAACATGGAATGTTCAGAGATGCAGAAGTATTAGAACATGGGAATAAAACCTCACCTGTGGGGCATGGCTCGTAGAAATGATGAAAAGTGTGAATTACAGATATTTGGCACGGAGCTCTGGAGAGAAATGAAAAGGGACCCCACTAATTGGTCTCTACCCATCACAAACACAGGATGTGAATGCAGATGCAGACAGGGGAACTGATATCAAGGTGGAGACATTGTCCTGGACCACAAGGCAGAAGAAAATCTGTTACCCAAATGAGCTAAACACATTCCCCTGCCAGTCTTGCACCTGCAATTGAATTCATTCAGCTGATTCTGTTAGCTATTCATAGTGGCCTTGGTTGATCTTAGAACAAAGGGCAAGATAAAAACTCAGATACACCACTGGGTTAGTGGCAAAAACAGCTTAATGGGCAAAAGATGAAGGGCCTCCAGGAGGAGGTCACAGGTGACATCAAATTTTCTTTTTACATATCTTTAATTCCATTTCTTCTCATATCTTATATATGGTAGCACCCTAATTAATGGACTTTCAACTTTACAAAACAAAAGAATCTCTGAGCAGGTGTTATAACCACAATTACTGAGCCATTTTATTTGGTATAAGTTTTTATAAGCTATTTTAGAGGCCAGTTATAGAGATCACTCATTGCCCTGATAGGCAGAAAGCTCAAATGTCTCATCCTACAAAATCACACAGAAATAAGTAATTAAATATTCCCCCACCTTTCATGTCAATGCCGGGACTCATATTACTTCAAAGGTGGTACTCATATTACTTAAAATTACTTAAACAATCTTTACAAGTACTTCTACAAAAATGAAAAGAGCAATGAACAGCCTCAATAAATTGGGGATGTGACAGATAGAACTGACAGAACTTGACTAAACATAGTTTAAGGGGAAAATGTCTGAGGTGTATGTTGGACATCAGATACAATCTATTGAGTCCTCCCGAAAGCACCACCATTCTTCCTTATTCTGACATGCGCTTTAGCCAACTAAGAAATACTGAATATTACTTCTTGGTATTTGGCGTGAAAATTTTATTGTCAAAATAGTAACTAAAATGTATGATTAAAATATTCTCTTAGTGTAAACATGAACATTTGAAAAAACACAGTTCTCTGGAGTGAGCTGAAAAGTGATCTGGCCCCATTTTCAGCTTTGTTTGCATATTATAAACTTGGGTCTGTCTCACTGCTACTTCCATTAATGCTAGTTATTCTGTTACTGATTCTCTGTGAGATTCATCTGGTTAGTCTTGTTCTGCCATTCATAAGAGACATTTGTAGGTTTGGATCCCCTAGATATCAAGGTTAGCTTATAGTATATTAAATTATATTTAATATTATATAAAATATTAAAATATATTATTATACTAACTTATCATATATTAAAATATAATAAAAATGTAATAAATAATATTATATTAATATAGTTTTTTATTGACTGGAAAATTGACACCTGGGTTGAGAATTTGAAAATAAATGGTTATGGCATTAAGGTTAAGGGGGAGACTTTAAACACCTTTTCAAAGGCTAGCTTAAATATATCAGTTATTTGCCATCACAATCAAGATTTTTCATCATGTTGTTGGATTTTTTGCTTTTCCAGAACTTAGAAGTATAAAGTTGTAATCTTTATTCTGAGAATAAAATATTAAAGGGCCAGCTATTCGTCTTCAAGAGTCAGAGTTAAGCAGGCATCTGAATGTATTTTCATCTGTTCACCTTACTTTATAATATCTGTATATAAAATAGGTTCAAGTTATTATAACTGTTCATATCAAAGCATCAAAACACACATGTGGGAGAATAAACCATTTGGCCTTGGATTGGTTAAAACACAGCCTGGAAGATTTGTATTCACATCTCTAAATTATTACAACTGAATCAAATGGGGGTACAACATGGGTTTACTGATAGTCGTAGAAATTACATATAGGATGGCCAAAATCCTTGAACAATTATGACATTTCCTCATCTAAAAATGACTGTTATTAATAAGACACTATCATTTCAAATGGGGCAAGGCATAGCTCAGCTGTCTAATTTTGATGGATTTTTCCCTTGTTCTTCTATTAATGATAAAGTTAGTATTTCATGATTTCATTCTGAAAGGTAAACCGTGGTTGGTTTACCTTTAAGATGTATCTTATTATCTGTATTATTTTATTACCTAGAGTTTTTTTTTTACCCATTCCTATTTGGAGTATGTGCTTTGATCTACCCCTTCCAATCTTTGTAAAATAATGGTAGTTTAAAAGATCTAATGTTCATAGATTTACAATTCCTGAAATTTTAACCCTCTGACCCTATGGCATCTTCATATATGTACCCCCCTCAATGACATCCAGACACACGCACACATGTATAGCCATGCATACATACACACACATACACCACGAATGTATGCATGTGTGCATGCATGTTTATAGCTTGGAAAGAAAATAATGGAATGTTTAAAAATGCTGCCCATAAATTTATAAGGAAGATTTTTCTGACCAGGGCAGACATACAAAAAAATTATCCAAGCCCTCACTATGTGTTGTAATACATGAATCTTTAGAATTCATAGCTTTTGTCTTTTCCTGAATGAGGTAGGAGACAGGGAAAGAGACCACCCAGACGAGCAATGGAATCAACGAAGTATCATGGATATTAAACAGATACTTTATAGGTGCTAGAGAACTATGAAATGAGAAAAATCCATTTGAATTAATTAGATGAAAATAATTGTAATTACAACCATTATTAAAATGGCTTGCACTGGGCTAATTACCATTTGTAAAAGCTCTTAGAAATGCCCTTAATAGTGATATGTTGCAGCTTTGTATAGTTGCTGTGTTTTACATAATTACTACATGAGACCATATTCAGCTGTATTTCAACTTCTGCTGTTCAAGTGGCAATTCATTTACTCCAATCTGGAATTTATTAGACAGAATGTTACTTTCAAAACTCTTCTCATATACCCAAACAAAGGAAGACAACAGAAGAGGTCAAAAGTGAGGCCCTACATTGCTTTGAATTTTTACTGGACACAGTGTTCTACTCTTCCCCCTTTCTGTAAAATACTGGTCGGTTAAAAGAGCTATTGCATATAGATTCAGACTTCCTGAAAATTTAAACCTCTGGTTCTACAAGATATTCACATTTGTACGCCTCTACTTATATCACACACATACACACACACGCATGCACACACACAGCCTCACACCTTTTAGAATGCTTATTTTGCCTCCTTTATTATTATTATTATTTTTAATTTGAGTACCATAGATATATATGTACATATATAGTTATATGTATATGTATATATATAATTCTGATTATTTATATACATATGAGGTCTGAATAAGAATTTTCAGTGTAAGTAGTGTATCTGAATTTCTTTCATTTAAAATATGTGACAGAGGCAGATCTCTGAGTTCCAGGTCAGCTAGGGCTATTTAGTGAAAGACTGTCTCTAAAATAATTAAAGGACACAGGTAACGTTTCTCTTTGTAGTGTACACTCATCTCTTTTTATCAACCCTTTATATTTATAGATCACTGGCATTAATTTTTATTATTGATAAGATTGACATTTATACTATTATGTTGCTATTTGTTTCTGTTTATTCCATATGTTCTTTTGTTGTTGTTCTTATTTCATCCCTGTATTTAGAGGAAATGAATTGAAAACTGATTCTATCTACCTCCACTCATGGCTTACTAACGCTTCTTCTCTCTTTTGGTTTTTATTTTTGTCATTGTTATTCTTTTTTATTGAAAAAATATACAATATATGATGGAGGAGGGTCATCTGTCTTATATGTTACTTTCATTGGTTAATAA
>LOJH01063838.1:494-10675 GCA_001685095.1 Ellobius talpinus
CAGTACATGCAGTAGAATCAAAACCCAGTGCCATTGTCCTTGGCTTCTCAGTCTTTAACTGCCCTTATCTTCATTTTCCTGGCCATGAAAGGGGAAGAAATGCAATGTCCATCTCATGGGACTGTAATAAAGACTGATTGAAAGTATATTCCTAAAAATGCATCAGAATAGTGTTTGGCACACATAAGGTGGCATTAAAGTATTGATTATTACTATTTTAATTATTACTGTCTTGAATAGTTCTGAGAGCAGCTGAGGGTGGCTCTGGAAACTTAGGTCTTATACTCAAGCAGTGACTGGGAATATACTTGGTACCTATGTCTAATTTTGTGGAGAATTTGCAGACTCAGGGCAGGGAGCTTTGTTGGTGAAAAGCAACTAATAATATGATGTTTTGTATAGGTTATCACACCACATCGAAAAGTCTCCCTGGTTGCACCCAATCGGAAAGACATGGAAGAATGGATTAACATCATAAAAACTGTCCAGCAGGGAGAAATCCATACGGTAAGGCAACTGGTGGCGAATACACACAGCTCTCAGCAGAGTGTGTAGTCTTAAGGGACTACATTAGGTAAGTCGGTTCTCAAGCACAGAGAACTGCTCAGTTGGGAGCAGAGACTGGGCAGCTGGGAAGTAGATACACATCATTTGGAAACCTGTTGAGAACTACTCACACAAATAGGAAAAATTCAGTTGGCTCAGACTCTGGTAAGCATGTAGCCTAGACTCCTCTGTATTGGTAGATATGTCATGTTACATCCAGTAAATGAAATCCATGACATGTATTTATGCAGTTAACTTAAACGTCCATAATTGTTAAGAAAGTTGCAATTAGCAGTTTTAATTCCTGTCTTCAGAAGAATAATAATAACACTTCAGGAAAGTGAAGCTGAGAAAGAGGAAGTAATCAGATCAAGGAGAAATAAGCACTCTCTTTAAAAAGAAATCCAGGCTATGTAATCCTCCCACCTCTGTTTTCTATCTATCACAAAAGAAATGTAGAAGTCAGGAGAAGAAGCTTATCCCCCACAGCTCATCGGGGGCCTTTTTCTCCTTCACTGTCTCTAAAATAATCAGGGCTACTATTCAGACTGTGAGATCTGGCCTTGGCTAGCTCTTCTGCAAATCTACCATAATTATAATCTATGTAAGTTGCATGATGGAAAGGATCATGTCATTTATTTACTTAGAAAAATGTCTATATCATAGATACGCCAAGTAAATTTTTTGAATAAATATTACTGTAAATCGAAGGAAAATTTTGAAGTCAGTTTTGAGTGCGATTGGTACAAAGTCCATCCTTCCTGAAGAAAGATTCTTCTCTGAAAGTCTTAGCAATAGAGGAGCAAAATAAATATAGCCTTAAAAAAATCTTTAGCATAATTTAAAAAAATTAATTCAGAAGAAAATATAACCCCAAAAGATGCTTAATGTCTTAAATAACTAACAAAGATAGAGGATTGTTTTGGGTATTATGGCTGGAGCAGTGTGCTCAGTAACAATGAGGTTTAGAAATTAAAAATAATGCCTTTAAGAAGAATCATCTTTCCACACACTCTTAAGATATTTTGGGATTTTGACCACTTGATGCTGTCACTATACATTCAGCTTCTGCTTGTTACGATGATGGGGGTAACATCGCAACATGACTAAGCTGGAGCCTTCAACATATCATGAAGCCTTCTTATAGGCCTACAATGTGTAGTGCTTAATTGAGAGTCATTCGCATAGCATCTGCTAATAGGCCTTTGTGTGACTTGGCATTTAGTATTTAACTACTTTGCTCTTCTCCCTTTCCCGATGGAGTAATACATCTCTTCTGTGGCATTGAAGGCAGCAGCAAAGAGTTATTCATTCTTTAACTGCTCACTCTCATTCTTGGGGAACAATGCCTTTCTCTCGGCTTCTGTTCAAACTGGAATGTTTCTGACATATCACATCATATATTCAGTTTCACAAAAGGTCATGTAGGATATTTTGAATTTTAATTATTAGTTTAGGAATGCAAAAATCCTGGAGAAAAACCATCAGAAAATAGATGTGTCATTATTGACGCCATTTAATTCAACACCTGGCTATTGACAACGCAGCCCACACTAGAAAAGAAAAGAATAATTTGCCTGCTCACTCTCTTGGAAGAACTGTTTAAGGACCTAATTCAAATCTGTGGAGTTGCCTCAGGGACCTAAATATATTGAGGAGCACTTTCAGCTGCTAGAGCACTCTGACTACTTTAGTATTTCATCTTGCTTGAAGCTTAAACAGGGAATGCTTTTCTTTTGTATGCACCTTATCTCTGACAGTCTTTTCTGTCTTCTGTTGCCAACAGTGCCTGACATTTGTGGTGATGGTGACAGAAGGTCAATCATGGGTTTAGTGAGCTATTAAAGTAGTGACAAAGTGGTTGGATAAGCTATTGGAAAATATTCCATATATATATATTGTTCAGTTCTGGTGTCAAATGTGTTGGAAAAAAAGAATTCTAGTTCCTGAGCGCAGTGAGTGTTTAGGTAGTTAGGGAGACAAGATATACACAAACATGCTAGTAATGAAGTTAGTTCTCAGATAAACAGATATTAAAGCAGTATAGGAATGCAAAAGAGGAATGGATATGCATGTCTTCTGGGAAGAATTAGTAGAGAAAAAACTTGAGTCTGACACTGAGAGATAAATGGGACTTAATTAGTGGCAAGGGTTTGGGTCACCAGGGAGTCCTGAACATGGATACTGCTATAAGGAAAAAACTAATTACCAGGAAAAGAGAATCTTCTTAAAATACAATGAAACATAGCTGGGAAATGTTTAGGAATATGACCATGACAAGCAGGGTCAGAGAGGTGAACTGGTGCTAATGGCAGATGTTTTTCCATGCCAGGAGAAGGAAGGAAGACTTACAATAGGATAACATTTCAATTGAAAGATTGAAGAAAGAGAATTGTTCACTTTAGAAATACAGACTGGAGCCGCTGGGGAGATTGCTCAGTGGCTAAAGCTTGCTAATGAGTGTGAGAACCTGAATTTGGATACCAGGACCACATAAAAAGTCTGACATTGCAGTATATTCTGTAAACTTAGAGGTGCAGAGGTAACTGAATCCCAGGAGTTAATTGACCAACCAGTGTAGCTAAGATGGCAATGTTTAGGTTGAGTGAGAGACCCTGTCTCACAAAATAAGTTAGGGAGCAATACATGTAGATACCTGATGGCCTCCTCCACATTTGCACACAGGTACACCTGCACATATGTATGTTACATATGTACAAACGTGTACACCCCCACATACACAAAACACAGAAGGGATTAGACAAGAGGAAAACTAGAGGCTGGAACTTCAGGGAGGAAGTTATATATCACCTCAAGCAAGACAAAGTTAAGTCCCAGAAGGATGCTAGAAAAGATAGTGGAGTAAGAAGAGAAGCTAAATACAAGAGTAAGCCAAAGTGGGGTAGGGATGGAAGTCAGTGGTAGAACACACCATGTGAGAGCCCTTTGGTTTCATCTCCAGCATTGAAGGCCTATGGTGGGAAAAAGGTTTTGGACAGGGAAGTAAGTTTCCATCAATTTTCTAAAGGCCCAATCTTAGAAATTTTCCTTTGTGGCTTTTCATTTTTTCCATTTTATTTAAAATAGATTCATTTCTCATACAATGTATCCTGATTACATTTCCCTATCCCTCTACTCCTCCCAGCTCCTCCCCACCTCTCCTCCCATTCAGATCCACTACCTTTCTGTTTCTCATTAGACAAAAACAGAGGTAACAATAAAATGTAATAAGAGAAAACAAAAAAAACACCTAAGTTGGATAAGACAAACAAACAACAGAAGAAAAGAGCCCAAGAGAAGACATAAGAATTAGAGAGTTACTTATTCACACAACAGTCCTATAAAAACACTAAACCAAAAACCATAAAATATACACAGAGGAATTGATGCAGTCCTACGCTTCCTGCTTTGGGCTCTGTGAGTGCATATGAGCTTTACTCAGTTAATTTAGAGGGCCGTGTTCTCCTGGTGTCCTCCATCACCTCTGGCTCTCACGCTCTTTCCACCTCCTCTTCTGTAGGGTTGCCTGAGCCTTGCGGGGAGAGATGTAATGGCGATATCTCATCTAGAGCTGAGTGATACAAGGTCTCTCTTTGCACAATATTGAACATTTAAGTGATTCCTGGCCATTTGAGTTTCCTTCGTTAAGAATTCTGTTTAGATTTGTACCCTATTTTTATTGGATTGTTTTTGATATCTAGTTTCTTGAGTATATATATATANTATATATATATATATATATATATATATATATATATATATATATATATCTTCTATTGGATGGTAAATTTCTTTGCCATTCTGTAGGCTGCCACTTTGCCCATATAGCATTGACCTTTGCCATGTAGAAGCTTTTAGTTTCAAGAAGTCCCATTTATTAATTGTCCATCTTAGTGCCTGCACTAATGTTGTTCTATTCAGAAAATCTTTTTCTGTTCCAATGCATTCAAAGCTATTCCCCACTTTATCTTCTATCAGGTTCAGTGTATCTGGTTTTATGTTGAGGTCTTTAATACACTTAAACTTGAGTTTTGTGCAGGGTGGTAAGTATGGATCTGTTTGGCTTCTTGTTCATGTGGCCATCCAGTTTGACCAGCACCATTTATTGAAGACATTATCTTTTCTCCAATGTGACTTTCTGGCTTCTTCATCAAAACTCAATTGTCAATGGTTGTTTGACTAGATGTCTGGGTCTTCAATTCCATTCCATGGATCAAGTATGCCTGCTTTTGTACCAGTACCATGTTGGTTTTGTTACTATAGCTCTATAATGAAATTTGAAATCAGAAATAATGATACCTCTAGAAGTTCTTTTATTTATTGTTCAGGATTGTTTTAGCTATCCAGGGTATGTTGTGCTTCCATATGGAGTTGAGAATTAGCCTACCAATATCTATGAGGAATTGTATAGGAATTTTGATGGAGACTGCATTGAATCTATAGATTTCTTTTGGTAGAATGGCCATTTTTACTATGTTAATCTATGAGCATGGGAGACCTTTCCATCTTACATTTTCTTCAAAGACTTGAAGATTTTTTATCTTGCAAGTCTTTAACTTTCTCGGGTAGAGTTATCCCAATCTATTTTTATATTATTATATATTATATATTATTTACAAGTTTATTATATATTATTTACAGGCATATGTATATATTTTATATTATTATATTGTATATTATTTACAGGTGTTACTTCCCTTATTTCTTTCTCAGTCCATTTGTCATTTGTATATAGGAGGGATACTGATTTTTGTGAGTTAATTTTGAATCGAGCTACTTTGCTGGAAGTTATCAACTTTGGACATTTTCTGGTGGAATTTTTTGGATCATTTGTGTATATTATCATATCATCTACAAATAAAGATATTTGACCTTTTCCTTTTGAATTTGTGTCCCCATTATCTCTTTCAACTTTCTTATTGCTGTAGCTAAGACTTCAAGTACTATATTGGCTAGGTATGAAGAGAATGGACAACTTTGTCTTGTTTCTGATTTAAGTGGAATTGCTTTGAGTTTCTTTCCACTATGGGCTTGCTGTGAACTACCTTTATTATGTTGATAAATATCCCTTATATCCCTAATCCCTCCTGGGACTTTTATCATGATGGTGTGTTAGATTTTGTCAAGGACCATTTCTGCATCTGATGAGATTATCATGTGTTTTTTGTCTTTCAGATTTTTATATGGTGGATAACATTTATATGTTGGATTATGTTATATGGTAGACTACAGGAAGCATCCCTGCGTCTCTGGGATAAAGCTTGATCATGGTTGATGATCTTTTTGATGTGTTTTTAGATGTGGTTTACTAGTATTTTATTGAGTATTTTTGCATATATGCTCCTAAGGTATATTTGTCTGTAGTTCTCTTTCTTTCTTGTGTTTATATATGGTTTGGGTATCAGAGTAACTGTGGTCTCATAAAATGAATGGGCAATTTTTTTATGTTTCTATTTTATTCAATAATTTGAAGAATATTGGTGTTAACTCTGCTTTGAAAGCCTGGTAGAATTCTGTGTTAAAACAACTAGGCTCTGAGCTTTTTATGGCTGAAAAATATTTAATTGACTTTCTATTTCACTGAGAATAATATGTCTGTTTAAATTGTCTATCTGATCCTGATTTAAGTTTGGTAAGTGGTATCTATCAGGAAAATTATACATTTCTTTTAGATTTTCCAATTCGGTGGAATATAGGTTTTTAAAATATATCCTTAAAAAAAACAAAAAAAATGCCTTATGATTCTCTGGATTTCCTCGCTGTCTGTTGTTATGTCTCTCCTTTCATTTCTGATTTTGTTAGATTTTCTCACTCAGTCTTTTAGTTAGTTCAGATAAAGGTTTGTATATCTTGTTGAATTTTCTCAAAGAATCAACTGTTTGTATCATTGATTCTTTGTATTGTTCTAATTGTGTCTATTTTATTGATTTCAGCCCTCAGTTTGATTACTTTTAGCCATCTATTCCTTTTGAGACTGATTTCTTCTTTTGTTCTAGAGTCTCCAGGCAGGCTGCTAAGTTACTAGTGTGAGAGCTCTCCATTGGTTTTTCTTTTCTATGTAGGCACTTAGTGCTATGAACTTGCCTCTGAAATGGCTTTCATGGTGTCCCATAAAATTTGGATATGTTTTGTGTTCATTTCATCCAATTCTAGAAAGTCTTTAATTTCTTTCTTTATTTTTGTCATGAACCAATTTTCATTCAGTAGTGAGTTGTTCAGATTCCATGAGATTGTAAGCTTTCTGTCATTTCTGTTGTTGTTGATGTCCATCTTTAATCTGTGGTAGTATGATAGGAAGCAGGCTGTTATTTCAGTTTTCTTGTATCTGATGTGACTGGCTTGGTGTCTACGTATTTGGTCTGTTTTGGAGAAAGTTTCATGAGGCAAAGAGAAGAAGGCATATTCTTTTGTGTTTGAGTGAAATGCTTTGTAAATATCTGTTAGGTCCATTTGGTTTATAACATTAGTTAGCTTCAGCATTTCTGTTTAGTTTTTGGTTAGATGATCTGTCAGTTCAGAGTGGGGTATTGAAGTTTCCCACTATCAGTGTGTGAGGGTCAATGTGTGAATTGAGCTGTAGTAGTGTTTCCTTTACAAACTTGGGTGTCCTTGTTCTTTGGGCATAGATGTTTAGAATTGCAGTGTCCTCTTGGGGGATTTTTCCTTTGATGACTATGTAGTGTCGTCCTCTGTTTCTTCTCACTAGTTTTGATTGGGTCTATCTTGTATTAAAATAGCTACACCACCTTTTTTCTTAGGTTCCTTTGCCTGGAACCCTCAGTAACCACACCTGTCAGGTTCACAGAAAATTTCCTAAGAGGAAACATAGAGCCACCGTACTCTCCTAAAAACCAGAGAGGAAACAGAAACCAAAGAACAAAACACCCACCCAACAAAAACAAAACTGATATCTGTATCAGAATCTAGAACTGTAATCATCCCAATCTCAGATGCCTAGTCACCAGCAAAAACACAATCAGCAGAAACCCTAATACAGCAGGCCCCAAGTATTCCAATATAACTGTAGAACAAGAAAAAGATCTTAAAACAGTCCATATGAGGATGATAGAGGACCTTAAAGAGAAAATTGAATAAATACCTTAAAGAAATCCAGAAACACACACACACACACAGAGAGAGAGAAAGCAGTGCATAGAAATGAATAACACCATTCAAGACCTAAAAATGGAAATAGAATCAACAAGGAAAACCCAAACAGATGCCAAACAGATGGAATTCTGGCAATGAAAGAATTTCTGAATTCAAGCAGGAACTATAGAGACAAAGTTCACCAACAGAACACAATAGATGGAATAGGGGATCTCAGGTGTTGCAGGTGTGCTAGAAGAAAGATACATCGGCCAAAGAAAATATTAAATCTAAAAGTCTCCTGACACAAAACATCCAGGAAATTTGGGACACAGTGAAAAGACAAAAATCTAAGAATAATGGGAATAGAGAAAGAAGAAACACAGCTCAGGTTCCAGAAAATATTTTCAAGAAAATTATACTAACCTAAAGAAGGAGATGCCTATAAAGGTTCAAGAAGGATACAGGATACCAAATAGTTTTCACTAGAAAAGGAAGTCCCTTAAGCACATAATAATCAAAATATACAAAACAAAGAAATAATATTAAAAGCTGCAAACAAAAAAGACTAAGCCACATAAAAATGAAGACCTATTAGAGTTACACCTGATATCTCAATGGAGAATCTAAAAGCCACAAAGACCAGGACAGATGTGTTGCAGACTCTTAATAGACCACAACTGCCAGCTGAGACTACTATACCCAGTAAAACTTTCAATCACTATAGATGGAGAAAATAAGATATTCCATGATAAAAACCAAATTTAAGCAGTATCTAGCAACAAATCCAGCCTTACAGCAGTTGGTATAAGATAAACTCCAACCTATAGACATTACTGCTTCCAAGAAAACACAGGGAATAAATAATCTCAGACCAGACCAGTATATTAAAAAGAGGAGAAACACACACACATACTAACACATACCACCACCACCATTGCCGCCACCACCTACAGCAACAACAAAACAACAGGAATCAACAATCATTGGTCATTGATACCTCTCAATATCAATGGTCTTAATTCCTCAATAAAAAGACACAGACTAACAGAATGAATGCAAAACAGAATAAATCCTCCTGCTGCATTCAAGAAACATGCCACAACATCAAGACTAGACATTACCACAGGGCACAGGTTTGGAAAAAGATTTTCCATGCATATGGACCTAAGAAGACTACCCGCCCCAGCATTCTGTAGTTGTCTATAGTTCTTTGTGTGGGATTGAGGCCTCTTGGGCTTTCCTACTTTGTCCACATTACCGTGTCTACAATTCAGCTCAGATCTGACAGTCCTGGTGAGACTTTATGGGTGTAGCTTCTTCTATTCCTAGGAAACATAATCTCACAGCAAACTCCCTGTTCCTTTGGCTCTTACAAACTTTTCCCCACCTCTTTCACATTTAAGATATGTGTATGTGCATGTAACAACATGATTTCATGAAAAGAGAAGCTGTGTATTTGAAAAAGATCAAGGAGGGGCTTGGAAGGAGGACAGAGAAAGGAAAATTGATGTAATTATAATATGATCTCAAAAAATAAAAGAAATAATTATTTTGTGTGTTTTTTATTTTTATTTTTGTTTTTGATCAGGAGCTTACCAAGCTGCCCAGGCTAGCCTTGAATTCATTCAGTAGCCTAGACAGACCTTAGACTTCTGATATTCCAGTCTCCATAGAAACTGATACTAAAGCCCTATACTCCCAGTCTCAATAACTCTAACACTATATGGTAGTTCTGCTTTTATTTTTTTGAGAAATCTCTATGCTGTTTTTCAAACTGGTTATGTTAATTTGCATTTTAATAAACGACTTTTCAAAACTCCCTTTGTTCAATATCTTTCCAATACTTTGTATCTCTCATTTCTTTTGATCAGAGCATTCTAACAGGAATAGGATGCTATCTTACCATGGTTTGATTTGCATTTAGTGATTAGTGATACTGAGCATTTTCAATTGACCTTCACAAAAAGGTCTGTTCAGGTCTGTTGACCTTTTAAATGACTGTTTTATTTTTTATTTTATTTTTTATTAGTTTCCTTTAGGGAACTAAAATATAGTTACATTGTTTTCCCCTTTTCTTTCCTCCCAGAAATCCTCCCTTGTACCCCACCTTGCTTCTTCTATAAATAAATATATATGAAAAAGGCCATTATTTATATATTTATATACATATATATGTTTGTGTGTAGGATATAGGATTATTTTCTTAATATTTTTCTTAATATTTTTGATAGATCATTATTAGCATATAGAAACACAAATGATTCTTGGATTCTAATTTTATATCCACAACTTTACATAACTCACCATTTTAAATTTTTTTCTAGTATAAGGACAATGGATATAGTAGGATCAGATCATCTATCTATCTATATACCTAACTGCATATATAAGAAAAGTTGGTATTAGATAACTAATTAGGGTTCAATCCTTGACTAAGATTACTTCTCCTGTCAGCAGTTCTTAGTTGCCTGTGGGTCTTTATTTATTTATGCAGTGGGGGAATGAGATCAATGCAAAAGGAGAGGGAGGGAGGAGGATAAATA
>LOJH01063844.1:6035-16708 GCA_001685095.1 Ellobius talpinus
TTTCAATGGATGCCCAGAAGATTTTATAGCTCATTTAGAGGGATTCAACAGTAAACACAGTATTGTCCTACCCGCAAGGATGCTCCCTGTTGTGTAATAGGTCCTAGATAACACAAACTCCTCCTAAGAGTGACTGCCTCCCAGAAATAATGTCTTATACATGTCTCATAGTGATTTACCTTTAACTACTGCGCTACAACCAGTTTGACATCTTAGCAACAACTTTAATGTATCATACATCCTTACTGAAATAATATGGCTGTGTGTCCTCATGACAATTTATAGGGAATCAAGCATTTAACTTCTAACATGAGACTTTCTCTGTTACCTAAATCTTTCCAAATGTGTGTTTATTATGCTCTTGTTAAGTAGATTTGCTTTAGTTAAACATATTTATGTAGCATTTAGTAATATTGAATATTTAACATTTACTCTTAAGTCTTTTTTTTAGTGTCTAGACTTATAGATATAAGGTCTGGTCTCTGTCTTTTTTCAAGTTATAACAAGCCACAATGCATCATTCTTAATGATATGTTAAAATGACATGTTCCCAAATGAGTCTTACATATAGTACATTAACATAATTACAAAAATCAAAGTCTACTAACATATATTTTAGCTTACTAGGTTAGCAGCTAAGCTAGATCGTAAAAAGATTTGGAGTGATCAGCATACATTACTTAAGTATGAATACAACTATTCTCTGACTAATTTCATGACCAAAAATTAAAATTTAAAAGAAGTTTTAAAAATTGAAAAATACTATATATAGTTTATGGATACCTTTTCCTTAATGCTTTAGAAGTATTTTCAGCATGGAAGCTAAGAAGTAGGGGAGAAAGATGATAGAATACTTTTGTATATGTTTTGATAAAGCACAGAAGCAAAGATCAGTTTATAATGAGACTTATGAAGACATGAAATTAAAATTTAAAAAAAGCATAATGTAGTTTATTTTTGGTCAGATTATTGCTCTTCTCTGTTGGAGCCACTTTTTTCAGAGCTCAAATTAATCACACTTGACTTACTTTTTAGAAACTGGACATTTCTTACAATTTACTAGGAAAAAAAATACTAATTAGATGAAAAATTGACATGTAAATACATACAAAGTTCATGTTTTTTGTACTTCATCACAAATATAAAGAACATAATCATCAAAAGACCTACCACTAAATTTAACTTCCTGTCCTTAGATACATTTCATCAAATACCATGATGAAAATGAAGACAAAAAAATTTCTATTTCAACCATCAGTGTCTTCCAAGTACATTTATATTACAAAGGACAGGATTTCCCTCTTTATTGTAGGCACATAAGAATCTCTTGTGCATCTGTACTACATTTCTGAATGCATTCATCCTAACCAAGATGCTTTCCAGAAAGAGGGATAATGGTAATATATGAATGAACTACATTTCAGTTTTTTAAAAACAATGTATGTATTTCAAAAGATCATGCAGCACATGATAAATACATATATTTTGTTTTAAAATTAATTGATTAATTAGTTAATTTACGACATTGTCAACATTTTCTCTAACTGAACAAATGTTAAACATAAGTCACTGAGATAATGAAATTGTATGTTAATAATTGCTACGCACAAAGCTCACTGGCAAATGTATGAGTCATTCATTACCTTGAGATAAAACCACAGTACTCTAGAAAATTTCTTTATAAAGTATGTATTATAAAGGTATGAAAATAATTCAATTATTCAAATTTAAATTTGGAATGAAAAGGTTAGTCTATATACCAGGCAACAGTTTAGACTTCATGAAAACATACATGTTTATAACTATTTCTTTTTAATTCAGAAGACTAGTTGCTAATACAATAACAGAGTTCTCCACAAAATGGTAAGATGGTTTGAAGATTTAGTTCTCAATTTTGCTTATTTGAATTATATATTGTTAATGAGTAAGGAAGCTAAGAATGAACAGGCAATGTATGGAAAAGATGCAAAGACAATGCTTGACAGAATCTCATTTCTCTCTGTATTCCACAAATGTAACTCTATGCATCTAGAAAATCTGTGATCTTAGCATCTCTTTTTGAACTATACACTCAAAGGCAGAACAAAGTGTGTATTTCATGTTCCAATGAATGTCTCACTTGAAATAAGTTACTCTGCTCTAAATGTTCCTCTGTTCTTCACCTCTTTCATGAGAAAAGGAAATAAAGTTCATAGTTGAATTCTCCATTGCAGTGTTAGAATTTCAGGTCATTTTTTCTGGGAAAATAATTGGCAAAAATAAAGGAAATACAGAAAATAAAGAAAATTATAGATGCAGGATACAATTCCAAAGAATAAAAAAGTCCTGAAATCTTAATTTACCTGGACAATATTGAAACCATTCTCAGCCACTTTGGTGATTATGCAATGTAAATGAAATTTAGATTTTTTTAAACATATTTTAGACAATTCATTTTACAGAGTATGGAATTAAAACATAAAATAACTTTTTCTTTCTACTGGAGGATATTTCGACCAGTCTAAATTTCACGTCAACTTCCACAGGGAAACTGACTCTGTGATTTCCCTCTAGAAAGCAAGTAGAAAAGGGAACATTAAAAAAAGAATTTGAAATCTTATAGAGTAGAAAGCTGCAAAGTTTCTTTAATGTTCTCTTGAACACATATCTACTAATTTGTATAACAGGTTGTCAGAGGCAGTTAAAACATGAAATAAAAAGCCAATTAATTTATAAAATACTTTAAGAATTTTAAAATAGATAATAACAATCTGAAACATGTTCTTCATAATTGGCAATGAGGCAGTAACATTTAATGTAACATACCAGTTATATAGTTCTTAAAACAGCTATGGAAATGTAAAAATCCTGAGATTCAAGTGCTATCCTGAGTAAAATGCTTCTGTACAAAAACTAGACCTCTGTTTTGCAAGTCTCCCATAATCTACTTAGCACATGTAATAAAATCCTAGGAATCAAAGATGAGCACCTAATGTACCTTGGAAGAAGCAGAATTACAAACAGTGTGCAGAGGCTAGCAGCTGTTACTCCAAATTACACTTCTGTAAAATGTGATAATGCAGACCCTTTTATTTCTGACATCCGTTAAATAAAATAAAGTTCCCCAAGTTAGAGGTGCCTGCCAACAAAACATGCCCCAAACAGTGTTATACTCTCTGATGCCTTTTCTGCTGCATCAGGGTCCAGATGGGAATAGTCTAAAAATGGTTCCCATGAATATTTTTCTTTTTTCACATCTTGCAAATCTTGTTCTGTTTGATATTTCTTTGGCTTGGCTCAATAAAGTTATTTGAAAGGTGTGCAATTTGTTCTTACAGGAATGTCTAAAGGCCTCATCTATGTGCACCTGTCATAATGTCCCAGAACCCGTCACTGAAAATAGATGAGCCGCAGTTGGCTTCACATTGCATTCTCTCTCTTAGAAGAGTTGAAATAATAATACATACATAAATGGATGTTTTGTAATTCACAGGAAAATTAATATAAATTAGTGGTGGTGTTGAGAAGAGGCTACAGAAACTACTATTCTCCATAAGCACAAATATTAATTTCAGGGAAGATATAGTTATATTCTGATATGGTAAAAGAAAAAAATTGTTCTTATACTAAATAACTCATATTAATAAGGCAAAATTTGGGAAATGGAAACAAATTCTTTGAAATTCCTTGGGTTAGAAGCCTTTAACTGTTTCTTTTTTTTTGTCATGGTAGGCTATTTAGTTTTACATTTATTCATTGTTTGTGCCCAGATTCACAAGCATTTGCGGGATTAGACAACAACGTGTATGGCGTCAGCTTTCTTATTCTACCATTGGACACAAGGAATGGAACTCAGGTCTTTTGGGTTGGCAGCAAGTGTTTGCCCTTACCCACTAAGCCATCTTCCTGTTCTTGCTTATTTATTTACTGTTTAAGCATGATCTCATTATGCTGCTTGTGTCTGGTGGCTCACAACCACTATAGATCTGCATAATCCTGCACACTTTTCTATTGACACCTGTCCCCATGTGCTTATATGCACACTCAATGAGAGAGAGAGGCAGAGACACAGAGAGATACATATAAAAACATAAAGCAAAATAAAATAGATTTTTGTTTCCAAAGTTATATTTTGAAATTTTCTAAGTAGTAGGTTTGCAAATGACTTTGCATAAACTTCTCTTTAGAGTTAGAACTTTCCCCTACCTCCTCAGTTCCCCCATATTTCAGTGTCTCTCCCTTCTTAAGTCATTCCATACCCCATATTCACATCTCCTTTAATTTTGACTACATTCAACTACCCACTTCCTTTAATATATTGCTCCCCACAAGGCGGCTCTATATTTCCTGGGGTCCACTTGTTCTCCATGTAAAATTTACAAAATAAAAGATTTGAAGTTAGGTTTTGCATATGCAACAGAACATGACATTTTTAACATTTTGGACCTGAGTTACCACAGTCAGTTTAATTTTTCCCAGTTTCATCCATTTATCTGAATATCTCAATATTTTGACTGTGTTTCTCAGTAATATTCTTTTGTGTACCTATACCACATTTTTCTTATATATTCATCTGTTGGTGGACATATCGATCCTATTTGCAAGACACTGTGAGCAGAGTAGAATAAACTCGAAGATGAAAGTATCTCTGTCATAGGATACATAGGATTTTGGTATATGTGCAGAAGTGGATAGCTGGATCACATGGCAGTTTAAACTTATTTTGCATAAATATGATTTTTGAGGGAAGGGCATTTAAAATCTACTATTGACCCTTTTCAAGAATACAGTTTATTCTTATAAACTATGCTTACCACCTTATAAAATAAACTCTTGAACTGACCATTCTCAGAAAAGAGCAAAGAGCAGTTTCATCACCAGCGTGGATCAACTGGTATTCTACATGTAGAGAAGCAGGGCTGTACCATTGTTTCATACAATAGAAACATTTTCTCAGTGCACATAAACCTTAAATGTAATCAAAGAAACAATGAAACTACTTTAAAAGTTTTCCAAGGGAATACTTAAGGACATTTGAATAGGTACAGCTTTATTTCATATTGTTTGCTTATCTTACAAAAGTACATGTAACCAAACCAAAATTAGACAGATGGAATTATATGAAATTAAAAAGCTTTAGAACATCAAAAAGATAACCAGCTAATAAGAATATTGGCTATAAAAAGAGTAATACATTAATAAACTATATATGACAGGACTTTAAAAGCAAAACATACTAGGAACCCAAAGATTCAAGAAAACTTTAAATAGTCTGAATTCAATGAGTAACATGCATGCCTAATTCATAAAATGATTTAGTTTTAATATACTCACATTTTACACATGAGAAAACTACCTAACATTTTAAAAATTAATCCTGAAATTATGTTGACACAATTTATCAATAAGGAATATGAACTATGTTACTTAGACAAAAATGAGGAAATGATGTGGAATAATCTTTGTGTACACTGTGTAAATTATGTTGTGATTGGTTTAATATAGAAGGTGACGGACTTGTAGCTGAACAGGATGCGGTTATGGCGAAAAACCAGAATAACGACACTGGGGAGAAGAAGGGCAGAGTCAGAGGAGTCATCAGCAAGACATAGAGAGGAAATAGTAGGTGCAACATGAAAAAGAGGTAATGAAACATGGCAGAATGTAGAAGAGTATAAATGGGCTAATTTAAGTTGTAAGATTTACTTAATAATATGCCTGAAAGACTGGCCACGCATTTGTAATTCATATGGGATCTCCATGTAGGTTATCTCTGAAGTGGCAGGTAGTTTACCTACACACACACACACACACACACACACACATATTCCAAACTGAAAAATTAAAGAAATCTAGATTCTATTCTCATCCCCAGAGAAAGGGCTTTGATACCCTGCCCTTTTTTTTGCTGTGTCCTACGGCTTCTTTGATTTTCAAGGTTTGGATTATTTGATACACATCTACAGAAAGCATATTTTAGATCTTCATAGGAGAGCATCATTAGGTAGAGTCAAATATGTGCTTAACTCTCTAAATTCCTTTATACTTTACTCTTTACTGTGACCTTAGTGTCCCATTCAACTTGATCTCATTGTTGTTTAGCAGGACAACTGGTCTGTCCTTAAGAATGACTGTTGAGTTTTCTGCTTAGTAATGAAGTTCTTTTTTCTTCTTTACACACCAATGTGTTGCTTTGAATATTTTCACTTTGGAGCCTGCCCTAATTTTTAGTCCAACTGCAGGAAGACAAGTTTTATATCAATCATACTGTACAGCAATTATTATGCCAATTGCTTTAGACACTAAATTGTGATTGCCTAACAATGTTGCCACTGTGCTTCTTCTCTAGGTCTGTGGCATGTCTTAGGCAAAGAATTGCCAAGTTGAGTGCTTGTGCCCTGTGGTGATACTGGTAGGACACGTTCTTCTATTTAATAAAGCTTACTTTTTTTTTCGGACTATGCTTTTGCCTAACAGGCTTCAACCTCCTAATGCCAACCACTATTTATCATCTTCACCTGTTTTATTTCGCCTAATATATTTTTTTCTCTACCACATACCAAACATCCTATTCTCTCCCAAGAAGTCACTAAACCTAACAATACTTAGTCTATGCCTTTTAACTTCAAAGTTTGACTCAAGGCCATCAGAGTTGTAACACATACCACACTCAGTATCAGTATATGAGAGATAGTTGAGGCATAGAGTTTGCTACATACTTACACTGATTTTGAGGGTCATATTCAAAAATATATACTTGCTTTTCTATTTCTATGGGGAAAAAAGCAGTTTATTTGGGCCTTACAGTTTCAGATCCACCATGACCATCATGTTAGTGAGTATGGCAGCACGCAGGGAGGCATGGCTATAGAAAGTTGCCGATTGATTATATATTGAAAGAACATGATGTGGAATGAGAGAAAGCAAAATGGGAATGGCAGAGGCTTTCGAAGCATCCAAGATGACCTGCTCAAGCATAGCCACACCACCTAATCCTTCCCAAATGGTTTTACCAACTGAGATGGAAACTTGTGCTAATTGGTTAAGAAATTTTTAAGTAACTGTGGAGGAACCTTGATTAAATAAAATGTCTATATTAAATCATATCTTTCTTTTTCATATTCCACACAAATTTAGTAACTGTACTACCATTTAGCTAGATGTCCTATATCATTTTGCTAGATTATCCTTCAGATTATAATAGAATGTACTTTTCCCATTACATCATAAGACCTTATATACTAGAGAAATTGAAATATTAGAGAACATTATGATATCTATGACTTTGTCAAATTGACACAAACCTAAATTTATCAGGAAATGAGGAATCTCAACTGAGGTATTGCCTCCATCAGATAACTTGTAGGCAAGACTACAGGGCTTTTTCTTGACTAATGATTGATGTGTGAGGGTCCTGCCTACTGTTAGTTGTAACCTTGGGCAGTTGGTTCTGGGCTGAATAAGAAAGCAAGCAGAATAAGTTATGGAGAGCAAGCAAATTAGCAGTATTCTTTCAGTTTACTCATGTTTTCTGTTTCTTCACCTGCTTATGAAATTGCCCTGTATTTCCTTAGTGGTGAACTGTACTTGGGACCAGTAAGTTAAATAGACCTTTTTCTACACAGGTTACTTTTGGTCATGGTGTTTACAACACCAATAGGAAGCAAATAAGACACATACAATAAAGGAATTATTTCAAATATTTAATGTTTCATATTTATTTTATTGACCTACCATTTTAGTCACTGATCCCAAATATTCAATATTTTAAGCTGTTATCTTATTTTAACTTTGCATTCTCTAATTTATCCCTTAAATGAATCCAGTTCACAATCAAATTCAAAACAACTCAATTTTTGCGAAGCTGGCATTAAGCATTACTACTTCATTATCGTGCCTACTTTATATGCTATCACCACAAATTTCTCAAGGCCTAACTCAGTCATTTAGTATTTCTTGATTCATGTGGCAAAGTGAAAATCCGATAAGTAGAATATTTATTTTCTACCCATTACATATATATTATACTCATTATATATATTAATGTATACATATATAAAATATTCTACACCATAATATATATTTGCTGAAGTATAAACACACCTGTGTTTTCTTGCAACATATATAAAATATTTGACTTGCCTGCTTTAAGAACTGCATTCTATATATTAAAATATTGTCTTGTCCCAATGCCATATAATTATGAGGATTTTGGGTAGTGATCCAAAAGTACCCAAATTTCAAGTTCTGAAACTTGTTTGGACTTATCACTTCTCCCTCCTGTGTAACAGTTCTGAGTAAAAAAAAATTGAGTGTTGGTGCTTACAGAACTCAACGTATGAGAGAGGGCTGGAGAATAGGACTACTATCCAATTCACTCTCCAATTTCCCTATGCACATCCAAAAATAGAAGGCTGCACTTCTGTTTTGTGGTGCTTCTGTTTATTCAGCTAACTCAGATTTTTTAAATTTGGCATTAAGGATGAATATATATTTTAACATTAGCAAAGAAACAAGGAAAATATTTAAAAAATCTTCTTGAACTATTTAGAAGAATGTAATATGCTAGATAGAAAATGTAGATAATCGTGTTGGTTTTGTATTTCAGTCAGTTTATATGAAGGGTTGCTTTTATCCATTCATATATGTTTAATCACCCATGCATGTCACAGAGGAAGCCTACTTGATTGTGATGGATGCTCTTTTTGATGTGTACTTGGACTTTGTTTGCAAGTGTTTTATTGAGAATGTTGCCTTCTATGTTCGTAGGGAAGTCGATTTTTAATTCTCAATATATGCCATACTCTATGTGGCTCAAGCAGTAAATGTGATCTCATGAAACAAATTGGGCAATGTGCTTTCTGTTTCTATTTTATATAACAATTAATATTCTGTAAATATTTTAAGTTTCATTTGGTTTATAACTTCATTTTGCTCCAGCATTCCTCTGGTTTTTGTAAGGATGACATGTTGAAGCTTCCCAAAATTATTTCATGAGTATTGATATTTGACTTCAACTGTAGTAGTGTTTATTTTATGAACTTGTGTTCCCTTTTGTTTAGTGAATAGTTTTAATAAGTACAATATCCTTCTGGTGAATTTTTCCTTTGATAAGTTTGTAGGGTCCTCCCTTATTTCTTCTGATTAGTTTTGGTTTGAAGTCTTCTTTATCAGTTATTAAAATGACTGAAACAGTTTGCTTCTTAGGTCCATTTGCTTAGAATATTATTCTCTATTCCTTTACTATGAGATGATATATATCCTCAGTGTTAAGGTATTTCTTAGATGCAGCAGAAAAATAGATTTTGTCTTCACATTCAGATAGTTTGAGTCTTTTTATTGACATGTTAAGACCATTGCTGCTAAGGGTTTGTTTCCTATTTTATTGCTGTTGTGCTGTGTGTGTGTGTGTGTGCGTGTGTGCATGCATGTGTGGGTGTGTGTGTGTGTGAGAGAGAGATGTATCTCCTCTTTTAATTTTTATTTATTCCCTTTTTTTCTTAGGTGCAGTTAACTTCTATAGGTTTAAGCTTTCCTTCTAACATGTTCTGTGTGGTTTGATTTGTAGACAAACATTTCTTAAATATAATAAATTGTTTTTTCATGTCTTATTATTTAAATCTATTGTTATTGAAAATTTTACTGAATATATCAGTCTTGGTTGATATCTGTGGTTTCTTAGAGACTATAGAACATATTGTGCAGGCCTTTCTGGCTTTTAGCATTTTCAATGACATGTCAGGTATTATTCAAATAGGTCTGCCTTTGTGCATGACTTGGTCTTTTTCCATTGTAACTTTTAATACTTTCTCTTTTTTCTTTTTTGTTTAGTGTTTTATTTATTATATGCCCACAGGAATTTCTTCTCTGGTCTAGTCTATTTGGGGTCCTGAATGTTTCTTGTACCTTGATAGGCATCTTCTTCTTTGATTTAGAATAATTTTCTTCTATAAATTTGTTGAAAATATTTTGGGCTTATGATCTAGGTTACTCCTCCTTCTTCTATTCCTATTAATCTAATATTTGGTCTTTTCATAGTGTTTCAGATTTTATGGATGTGTTGTGCCAGGATTTTAAGTATTTGACATTTTCACTTTTGGAAGTATTCATTTCTCCTATCAAATCTTCAATTTCTATGATTCTCTCTTTCATCTCTTGTACTGTGCTAGTGAGACTTGCCTCTGAGGTTCCTGTTTGAGTTCTTAATTTTTATTTTAATTTTAAGATTCCTCTCAGTTTGGTTTTTTAATGACTGTATTTCCACTTTAATGTTTTCAACTGTTTTATTCCTTTCCTTCCGGTCTTTGCTTGCATTTTTGTATTTCATTAAGAAATTTCTTTCTCTGTTTTTAAAATTGGTATGTACTCTTATTTTTTAATTGATTTTATTGAGACATACATTTTTCTCTGATCCCCTCCCTGCCTCTCCCCTCCATTCAACCCTCTTCCTTGGTCCCCATGCTCCCAATTTACTCAAAAGATCTTGTCTTTTTCTACTTCCCATGTAGATTAGATCCATGTATGTCTTTCTTAGGGTCTTCATTATGGTCAAGGTTATCTGAGATTGTGATTTGTCGAGTGGTTTTCTTTGCTTTATGTTTAAAAACGACTTATGAGTGAGTACATATGATCTAAAATGTCTGAAAGACATTTAAGGAAATGCTCAACATCCTTAGTCATCAGAGAAATGCAAA
>LOJH01063845.1:0-10673 GCA_001685095.1 Ellobius talpinus
ATTGTTGCTCTCAGTGTCTGTGCTATTGGGGTTATATTTAGAAAGTGGTCTCCTTTGTCAATGTGTTTAAGTATACTTCCCACTTTCTCTTCTAAGATGTTCAATATGGATGGTTTTATGTTGAAGTCTTTGATCCATTTGGACTTGAGTTTTTTGCATGACAATAGAGGTTGGTCTATATTCATATTCTTCTATATGTTGATATCCAGTTATGCCAACATTATTTGCTGAAGATGTTTTCTTTTTTCCATTTCATATTTTTGGCTTCTTTGTCAAAACACAGGTGTTTGTAGGTGTTGGATTGATATCTGGGTTTTTTGATTCGATTCCATTGTTCCTCCCATCTGTTTTTATGCCAATACCAGGCTGTTTTTATTACTGTGGCTCTATAGTAGAGTTTGAAGTCCAGGATTGTGATGCCTCAGAAGTTCTTTGGTTGTACAGGATTGTTTGGGCTATCCTGGGTTTTTTGTTTTTCCATATGAAGTTGAGTACTGTTCTTTTGACATCTGTGAAGAATTTTTCTAGGATTTTGATGGGCATTGCTTTGAATCTGTAGATTGTTTTTTGTAAGGTTGCCATTTTTACTATGTTAATTCTACCTACCCACAAGCATGGGAGAGCTTTCCATTTTCTGGTATCTTCTTCAATTTCTTTCTTCAAAAATTCAAAGTTCTTGTCATACAGGTCTTTTACTTGTTTGGTTAGCATTACCCCCAAGGTATTTTATATTATTTGTGGCTATTGTGAAGGGTGATGCTTCCCTGATTTCTTTCTCAGCCTATCATCTATATAAAGGAAGACTACTGATTTTTTTTAGTTAATCTTGTACCCTGCTGCATTATTGCAGGTATTTATGAGTTGTAGGAGTTCTCTGGTAGAATTTTTAGGGTCACTTAAGTATACTATCATATTGTCTGTAAATAGTGATAGTTTGACTTCTTTTCTGATTTGTATCATCTTGATCTCCTTTTGTTATCTTAATGCTCTAGCTAGAACTTCAAATACTGTATTGAATAGCTATGGAGAGAGTAGACAGTCTTGTCTTGTTCCTGGTTTCAGTGGGATCACTTTGAGTGTCTCTCCATTTAGTTTGATGTTGATTGTTGACTTGCTGTATATTGCCTTTATTATGTTTAGGTATGTTCCCTGTATCCCTGCTCTCTCCAATACTTTTATCATGAAGGGGTGCTGAATTTTGTTGAAGGCTTTTTCAGCATCTAAATTGATGATCATGTGGGGGTTTTCTCTTTGTTTATATGATGGATTACACTGACAGATTATTGTTGTTGAACCATCCCTGCATCTCTGGGATGTAGCTTACTTGGTCATGGTGGATGATTTTTCTAATGTGTTCTAGGGTTTGATTTGCCAGTATTTTATTGCGTACTTTTGTTTCAATGTTCAGGAGTAAGATTGGTCTATAATTCTCTTTCTTAGTAGTGTCTTTGTGTGGTTTGGGTACAGAGTAATTGTAGCCTTACGAAAAGAGTTTGGCAATTTTTCTTCTGTTTCTATTGTGTGGAACAACTTGAGGAATATTGGTATTAGTTTTTCTTTGAAAATCTTGTATAATTCTGCACTGAGGCTCTCTGGTCCTGGGCTTTTTTCAGTTGGGAGACTTTTGATGATTGTTTATATTTCTTTAACAGCTATAGGTGTATTTAATTTATTTATCTGGTCTTGATTTAATTTTGGTAAGTGATATTTACCCCCAAAATTTCCATTTCCTTTAAGTTTTTCAATGATGTGGAATACAGGTTTTTGAAGTATGACCTGATGATTCTCTGGATTTCTTCCATGTCTGTCGTTTTGTCCTCCTTTTCATTTATGATTTTGTTAATTTGGATATTCTCTCTTTGCCTTTTTGTTGGTTTGGATAAATGTTTGTCTATTTTGTTGATTTTCTCAAAGAACCAGCTCTTTGCCTTATTCATTCTTTGTATTGTTTTCTTTGTTTCTTTTTTGTTGATTTCAGTTCTCCATTTGATGATTTCCTGTTGTCTAGTCCTCTGAGTGACTTTCTTCTTTTTGTTCTAGAGCTTTCAGGTTTCTGTTAACTTGCTAGTGTGGGATCTTTCCATCTTTATTTAGGCATTTAGTGCTGTGACCTTTCTTCTTAACACTGCTTTCATCGTGCCCCATGAGTTTGGATGTGTTGTGTGAATGTTTTCATTGAATCTTAGAAAGTCTTTAATTTCTTTATTTCTTCTTTGACCCAGTGGTGATTCAGGTGAATATTATTCAGTTTTCATGTGTTTGTGGGTTTTCTGAAATTAGTGTTGGTGTTGAATTCTAACTTTATATCATGGTGATCCAATAAGATATATAGGATTACTCCAATTGTTTTGTATCTGTTAAGATTTGCTTTGTTACCGAGTATGTGGTCAATTATTGAGCACATGGGGAGCTGAGAAGAAGGTATATTCTTTTATGTTTGGATGAAATGTTCTACAGATGTTGGTGAAATCCATTTGAGTAAAAACATCTGTTATTTCCCTTATTTCTCTGTTAAGTTTCTGTCTGGCACCAGTAATGAGAGTGTGGTGTTGAAGTCTCCCACTTTTAGTGATTGGGGCTTAATGTGTGATTTAAACTTTAGTAATGTTTCTTTTACATATGAGCGTGCCCTTGTATTTGGGGCATAGATATTCAGTATTGAGATTTCCTCTTGATGGATTTTTCCTGTGACAAATATGAAATGTCCTTCTTTGTCTCTTTTGATTGATCTCAGTTTGAAGTCTACTTTTCTGGATATTAGGATAGCTACACTAGCTTGTTTCTTAGGTACATTTGATTGGAAAATTATTCCCAACCCTTCACTTTGAGGTGATGTATGTCTTTGAGGTTGAGGTGTGTTTCTTGTATGCAGCAGGATGNTGGATTTTTCCTGTGACAAATATGAAATGTCCTTCTTTGTCTCTTTTGATTGATCTCAGTTTGAAGTCTACTTTTCTGGATATTAGGATAGCTACACTAGCTTGTTTCTTAGGTACATTTGATTGGAAAATTATTCCCAACCCTTCACTTTGAGGTGATGTATGTCTTTGAGGTTGAGGTGTGTTTCTTGTATGCAGCAGGATGGATTCTATTTTTGTATCCTATCTATTAGCCTGTGTCTTTTTATAGGTGAGTTGAGTCCATTTATATTAAAGGATATTAATGACCAGTGATTGCTAGTTCCTGTCATTTTAGTTTTGTTGTAGGTGATGCTATTGTGTGTGTTTTTCCTTTCTTTGGGGTTTGCTGCTGCGAGATATCTATTGTCTGTGTTTTTGTGGGTGTGGCTGATTTCCTTGGGTTGAAGTTTTCCTTCTAGTACTTTGTATAGGGATGAATTGTACTGCTAGGTATTGTTTAAATCTGGTTGTCTCATGGAATACCTTGTTTTCTCCGTCTATGATTATTGAAAGTTTTGCTGGGTATAGTAGTCTGGGCTGACATCTCTGGTCTCTTCAAGTCTGCATAACGCTTGACCAGGACCTTCTGGCTTTCATTGATTTTATTGAGAAGTCAGGTGTAATCTAATAGGTCTGACTTTATATGTTACTTGACCTTTTTCCTTTGCGGCTCTTAGTAATCTGTCTTTATTCTGTATGTTTAGTGGTTTGATTATTATGTGGCAAGGGGGCTTTTTTTTTCCAGTCTGGTGTTCTGTAAGCTTCTTGTACCTTCATAAGCATATCATATTTTAGGTTGGGGAAGTTTTCTTCTATGATTTTGTTGAATATATTTTCTGTGCTATTGAGTTGGACTTCTCCTTCTATCCTTATTATTCTTAGGTTTGGTTTTTCATGATGTCCCTTATCTCCTGGATATTTTGTGTTAAGCTTTTGTTAGATTTATCATTTTCTTTGACCGATGAATTTATTTCCTCTATCATACCTTCAATGCCTCTGATTCTTTCTTCCATCTCCTATATTCTGATGTTTATGCTTGCATTTGTGGCTCCTGGTCACTTACCCATAATTTCCATTTCCAGAATTCCCTAGGTTTGTGTTTTCTTTATTTTCTCTATTTTGGTTTTCAAGTCTCGAATTGTTTCTTTCATCTTTTTGGTTGCTTTTTCTTGATTTTCTTTAAGAGATTTGTTTATTTCTTCCAATTTCTGTCTTTTCCTCCACTTCTTTGAGGGAACTTTTCATTTCCTCTTTAAGGGCCTCAAACATTTTCTTATAGTTATTTTTTAGGTCGCCTTCTTCCGCATCAACTGCTTTGGGGTGTTCAAGTCTTGCTTCTGAAGAGATAACTACTGCCTCCCTCTCTCCCCTTCTCTCTCTCTGTCTTCATCCCCATTCTCTCCTTTCCTCCTTCCCCCTTCCCTTTCCCCTCCATAACCCACTAAATAAACTCTATATCCAAACTCTCTCTGCATGGCATATCTTTCTGTCTCTCACCCACGATGGTTTCCCACCCACCAAGGGGACCCACTGAGGCCTTGGGTGGTCTACAGCCACCCCTCATGGGACTGACCTCTGGTCCCCCACCATATGTTTATAAATGATAACAATCTCCAAAACTGGATGTGTTTAGAAACACTCATTCTGTTTCAGTACATTATTTCATGTTTAATTAATATTTTCATTACTAAATGATTTGAAATTTTCCTATGATAGTTTGGCATTTATATTCTCTTTTGCTTGAACTATCTAGTTACAATCTTAATTCACTTATTAGTTCACAGTGTTTTGGTCATTGAATTACAGGAATATCAGTGAGTTTTTATTAAGGTTACTTGCAAGAATGTGGGTGAGGGGTTACTTGCAGGAGCAGAAATGACTCAAAGACAGCTGCCTCACCAAAACCCACCCCAGCACAGGTGACAGCCTACAAAATTGGGAACCTGAAGCACACTGCACAGCCTGCAGGCAGCTCAACAGGTTGGAGAGTATCCTTTCCATATACCTCAGTTAGTCTAAACCTCTTCCATGCAGATTAGCTGGTTTCTGTGTCTTCCAGGTGGCTGGTCTGGTCTCAGAGTCTTCTTTGCAGCATTGATTGAGAATCTTCTTTTCAGCTTGGTTTTTCTGTCTGAGAGAGATTCTCAGTTATTATCACCTACTCAGGCAGGGAGAGGCCTAATAAATCTGGTCAGTTTCAGGGACTTCCTGAAGCGAATCTTAATGGTTTACCCTCATGTATAAGGAGCTTCCTGCAAGATGGAGTGCTTCAATCTCAAAGGAAACACTATACTAAACTAGCAACTCTTATTTATCTAATACCAAATACATACCATTTATTTGGCTTTTATTTAATTCTTATACTGAATATTTTGTTATGACTATTCCTTCATCATTGTGCTTATGCTTAGGAAGCTGATACTCAGCAGGAGAGAGTGGGGCAGACCCATAGCCCCAGGACATGAGTCTGAAGTAAAACAATTGCCAGGACTTCAAGGCCAACCTGTGCTACAAAGAAAAACCAAAGTTGAAACAGACCAAGGTTTACTCTCTCCTAAGAGGAGCTGTAGGTGCATACTGCTGTTGCCTCATCAAAAACTATCTTTTTATGTTGAAACCATCTGAAATCCATTCTGTGGCATGGCCTGTGGCGGCAACTAGCATCTTCATTATTTTGCAAACAGTAAAACAGTCATTTTCAGTTTCCTACGGAAAAGCCACCTGACAGAATCTCTATCAACTCCATATGTTTCTGACCTTTTTCCTTTTCCATCTGTTTATTGTTTACAGGAGGAGCACGGGCCTGCCATTGCATGAGTGTGGAGGTTAGAGGCCAGTTTGAAGTCATCTGTATGATGAGACCTTGTGAGCAAAAGAGACAAAATCTTCACCAGAATCTAAGGCAATGGGGCAGTTGTGGTGCTCATGGTCATTCCTAATGGCTCTCTTACAGGTGAGATTTGAACACATTCTTCTCTGTTCATTTCAACAAATCTTAAGGACCTAGTCATATGTATCAGAAGGTATGATCTAAGTCTTCAAAGAGTTGAAAGGAGCACACAGTAGAAGAGCAAAGAGGTGTGAAACACACCAGGGCCTGGGGAGGCAGCCCTGGTGAAGTTCTGGACCTTGCATCTACTATTTCAGCAACTTCTGACAAGCCACGATGCAGCATTTTGTTTTGGCAATCATCTGTCTTGCCACTGGCACTGGCACATTTGCTCTCCTGCCTGCCCAAGTCCTGACATTAGCTGGCTTCCCAAACATTTGTGTCCTCACTTTCTGTGCCTCATCTTTTCTGCTAACATGGATATATGGACAAAGCTACAGGCATACCTTCTGTGAATCTCCTTGATAGGCAGATCTGAACTTTACATGGGTAACAGAAGGTGCTGCTGGAGAGGGGAAGGCACCAGGCTCAGGTTGAGATTTTTAGCTGTCCTTTACTCTAAGGTTCACATTTACATTTTCCTCCAGTGAAAGGAGTGGTCCGTGAAAAAGAACACCTGAAAAAATATAACACCTACACATAAACTCTCAACCTACTACGGCTTCTGTAGCTTTTAATAATGGTGTTTTCTCATTGTTTCAAGTCTATTATTTATGTGTGATCCAACAAAGGAAAACTAAGTCTGCATATCATCGCACTTAACTTTAATACATTTAATGTACTATTGCTATCAAGCTACATTCACGTCGTATGCATAAGACTGGACCATATATTTTTTAAAAAGCACCATCCTGAGCTGTCAGTGTAGCAGCATGGAAGGAAGGGCTTCCCCGATGGAAGCATAAAGCACTAAGGGGGAGAGCTCCTGTACTAGAGCTGTTGAAGCTCAGAGGGGAGAGGCTTTCATAATGGAGACATTGCAGCTCTGAGGGGAAGGTTTCACCAATGCAAGTGTTACAGCTCAGAAGGGAAAGGTGTCCTGGCAATTGGGTGTCAAAAGGTACCACGACATCACACAATACAACAAACCTCACAAAAGGTATTTATTGGGAAAGACACAAGAGGTGGCTGACTCTACTTGGGAAGCAGCAGGAAACTGAGCAGGAGACAGGCTTATATAGGATGACATGGGGGAGAAATTTCTCTGGAGGGAGATTTCCAGGGTGGGGATTGGTGAGATTTCAAGCCAAGTCCAGGGACTGTTGGGTTTTCGTGCTCAGGGATTGGTGGGTTTTTGGTAAGTTTTCAAACCCGAAGTGGCTCAGACATCTTACCCTACCTACATGCGTGCCCTAAAATCAGCAAGTAAAACCAGGCCTCAAACTCCACCTAAGTAAATAAGTCTTTTGTCCCCTATAGCTAAGTGTTAAAATTAAGCATGCTACTAAATTTTGTTTTCTCCTAATTTCTAAAATTCCTATTAAATACTTACCATATGTTAAACATGACTGGGCATTTGCTTATCAATTTTATCATTTAAACCACATAGCTCCAGGAAGTCAGTGTTACCATATAGAAAAACCTGGAACAGGAGCTGAGAGAGGCGAAGCAGCTACAGTGAACATAGCTGAAGGTTAAAGTGAGGTCCTCTAATATCATTGAGCAGTGTGACCTTCTTTCCCAGATTCCTTGCAAAGTTCAGTGCAAAAACAGAACAACCAGAAACACATAAGGAGAAAATAGCTTTACACAACAAGCTTCAGCACGAGGTGCTGGAGTTTTTCCAGAATCCCCGTGGAATCACTGATTCCAAACACAGAAGGATCAAAACTAATCGTTCTTGCCACTATATGACAGCTGAGTCAGTGCTGCTTCTGCAGGATATATAAACTAAGATAAAAAGAAGCACATGTGTGACTTAGTATGTGCTCGCTGTGATGTTTGATTTCACTTCTGTAATTCTTTTAGCCACCCTGTAAGGCTGCACTTCAGGGTTCTAAAGCAGGCGCATGTATCCCCTGTGTGCGCATGCTTGGGTCACCCGCCATCTGCGTCATCAGCGTCTGACATAGGTACGTCTTTCCCCTCATGCGCATGTGCTAGGAAGCCTTTAAAAGCTGGACGCGCCATCTTTACTCTCTCTTTCTTTTAGCACCATTTCCTCGGGCCCTGTGAGCACAGTCTCTTTTAATAAACTCCTAAGTGGGTTCGTTTGCGTCTCGTGTCTTCTTCTCATCCCCGCCGGACATCTTCAGCTTCCCCTACATAACATCAAACTGAGGCACAGAGAAGTTAGCTTGTGAACATCACAAAACCTGACTGTGGCAGATCTTAGATTTTTTACACAGTTTGATTGCAGAATTAGGGTCTTTCCCCTAGTCCTATGAAGTCACGGGGGTGGGAGGAGAAGAAAGGCTTTGTCCTAGCTGCCTTTCTGTTGCTGCGACCCTGACTCTGACCAAAAGCAACCTGGAAAAGAAGAGGTTTATTTGGTTTAATGTCCCCCATCATAGTTCATCATTGATGGAAGACAAGGCAGAAAGAAGCTCAAGCAAGGCAGAGGGTGGAAGCAGAAACCGAAGTAGAGGCCAAAGAGAGTTTGTGTGGGTGCACACATATTGAGGGTGCCACATCACATGTGTGGAGTTCAGAGAACAGGTATAGTGTTGATTCTGGGGATTAACTTCAAACTGACAGATTGTTTGGGAAACTTTTTACCCACTGGCCCATCTCACTATCCCCCTCTATTTTGAATTTTTTAATAGTTAATGATCACTAACACGATCTTTCTCAGTTTTCTCTCTAAAAGATTACGGCTACAGTGTAAATATCTTAGAATATATCAAGTGGAAATTCGTTTTAAAATTCAAAACTGTTATTCCACTCCCTCTCCCTCCCTATGCCTCAAGACTAAAACCTCCCAGTCATGAGGCAAACGGATAAATACACCCACGTCTGGGGCCTTGTGGTCACTCTTGAACATTTATTTATTCAGGTTTCTTTCAATGCCAGCAATCTATATACCACAATCTATACCCCACACTTCTTTCATTTTGCAAAAACAAAGCTGTCTTCTGCAGATCATAGTTCAGCAGCAGCATCTGTGGCGAGGACCCATAGGAGAAGGATTAGAATTGCGTTGAAAAGTAAGCGCTGTAACAGTTCTTAAATTCAGGGAGCACCGTCTTACCCAATTTTGATACAGAGAGCTGTTAGAAAGAGAACTTGTTTCCGGATGTTTACTTTTGGGTATTTGTTTAGGATTGATGCTATCATCCCAGCACAGTGCTCAGGAGGTATTTCATAGATGAGCCAGCATTCATTTCATTTCTTCTGGTCTGAGAATGGTGTCTGTGTAGCATTTCTTCCCTGAGACTTTCAACCCTCCTCCTGAGCCCTCCTAAATCCAGAGTTATTGTAATGCATTACACTATACCTTTTGAAACTAACTGCGATTAAGTTTTCAGCCAAGTCAGAACAAAACGGAATAAAACACAGATAGGTAGGAAGGGCCTCATTTATCTTTAAAAGTCACAGTCCTGGATTCTTCCCGTTACTCCATCAGTGACTATCAGACTATCAGTGTAACTCGGGACACATTTGTTTCAGTTCTCTGCCCTCTAGTCTATAAAAGTGCAATAGCTATATTTACCCATAAAGGCTACAACAAGGACAATGATGCTGGTATAACAGAAATTCTTGCCCCAGGCTGGCTGAATATAAACATCAGCTACAGTTACAAGCAAAGCATTGAGATCCTGCAGAAGGAAAAATGTTTGTCTGTATCATTTACATCTCTGTCTGTTTCCCACTGATTTTTACACTCTTGTCTCCAACTCAGTTTTGACCATCTAGAAACTCATGGGATTTTTCATGTTAATTATTAATTACTAGCGCCTCTCCTAAACACATTTGTGTTCAGTTTGTGAAACATTAAGCTTCCCTCAAAGGAATATTTCAGAGATGTGGGGTGACTGCAACCTGATGCGCCGAGCAGGAGATTGCACAACCTCATTTCACAGGCTCGAGCACACTCGCCCACACACCCAGGAAGCGCAGGGGTATGTGGAAGTCGGTTCTTTATCTATTATGTACACTCCGGAGCTGTAAACAAGGCCATGTGAGGACTCAGCTCCAACGCTTCCTCTGAGTCAGTATTAAACAAACTTCCGAACTGTTAGGGAAGGAAATAAAGCCACCGTGCCCCCCAGTGACACCCACAACCATGTGCCAGGAATTATAGAAGATGTAGTCAACATTTTGTCAGAAACTAATGCAATATTAAGATGTGTTTTGCACTTCTTTAATGCTGTTTAATCATTAATGACTAGCGTGGATTAGAATGGCCCATCATCTCACTGGGAGGACACTATGAGAAATATGTATGTATGGCTTACCATGTGAAATACCAGAAGATGTTGAGAAGTTCTGGTGTTTTACTTCATGTGACTGAGCCACAGTCGGCACAGCTTTCTCTTTAGTGATAGTGACTTCAGTCACTTTGTGTCTAGTAAGACGTGGACATGTAAGGCAAAGATCTCACTGACGGTGAAAACCATTACAGATCTTACAAACACCACAGCATCCAGTGGGAAAGACGCAGGTTCTGAAGTTGAAAGTATCCCAAGGGGTCCTCTAACATATGGCACTTTTGAAGCTAACTGCGACTAAGTTTTAAGCAAACTCATATCAAAAAGGAATAAAACACAGATAGGTGGGAAGGGCCCACTCTTCCCAGGTATTACAGTTTCTAGTCTCGATACCTCAAGCAAATCGCATCCTCTTACATGACCTCCATTTCCTCATCTATGAGTTTATAACATCTACAGGATTTTTTTCCATTTTCTTTATTATTATTAAAAATTTCCACCTCCTCCCCTCCT
>LOJH01063846.1:0-10673 GCA_001685095.1 Ellobius talpinus
TTGGAAGAGCAGGCAATGCTCTTAACCTCTGAGCCATCTCTCCAGCCCTGGGCTATGTTTTAAAACATTGCCCTAATCATTCTTTTGCAAGCAGGCCTTTGGGCAGGCAGCCTCAGTCCCATAGGGCTGCATGTGGTGGTGGTAACTCTGCTTTGGTGGCTGGGTTCTGGCTTTGGCAGGAGCTTTGCCTCACTTTTCCCTTTGCACCTTAGATGTAGTCCAGCCCGCACCTGTGCACACTCAAGGGCAGGTGAATGATGAGAACAGAAGACCTCCACGGAGGCGGTCAGGTAACTCCCATGGCCACGAGCAGCAGGGCCACTTTGCTTGCCTGTGCTGGGGACTTGGGGCTAAGGTGGTGCCTTCGTGAGCTGTGCCCCCTTTGTCTTCAGTTTGTCTGTGAGCTACTTTTGAATTCAAACTGGAAATAAGTTGGTGACTTCAGCCATGCTAATTTTTTTTCTCCACTTAGGCAATAGGCGAACAAGAAATCGTTCCAGAGGGCAAAACCGTCCAACTAATGTTAAGGAAAACACAATCAAGTTCGAAGGTGACTTTGATTTTGAGAGTGCAAATGCCCAGTTCAACCGAGAAGAGCTTGATAAAGAATTTAAGAAGAAGCTGAATTTTAAAGGTCTGATTCACTTGAAAGTTATCCCCCAAGAGTTTCCCTAGAGCATGTTAAGACATGATGGCTGGCATTGCTCTGGAAGGACATGGGGTCCTGACCAGTGTGAAAATTGGAATGAGATGAGATGAGGAAGGGTTGGGGGGGTTGTGAAGCTTATGACTTGCAGTGAGAAAAAAGGGTCTCTGGTATGAAATGTTTAGGTCATCCTCTGGGCCATTGGAAACCACTGGGTAGTGTTTGTCTCTGGACCTTTGTGCCCTGCTTTTCTTTGTAGATGACAAAGCTGAGAAGGGGGAAGAGCAGGACCCTACTGTGATGACCCAGAGTGAAGAGACTCCTGCTGAGGAAGATCTTCTGGGGCCCAACTGTTACTATGACAAATCCAAGTCCTTCTTTGACAACATTTCTTCTGAACTCAAAACAAGGTCAGGGCCTGAGTGCACTGTGGGAAGGATAGCTGGTTTGTAAGTCCTGGAAGCACACAACTAAAATGTCCTAACATTAAGTCTGAGGTTTGAGCTTATATTCTGGGTGGGTGTTTTGGGATCTTACATTTCTACATGATAAGTACGAGAGTCCCAGTTGGGTCTGCCTCTGCCAGCTAGGGTGTAGTACCAAAAGCCTCTGGCTGTTCCCTAGCCTGATTTGGACTTGCTGAGGTCAAGTCCTTGTGCTCCCTGTTTGCCTCCAAGAGTTCCGTTTGTGCTATTGTTTCTTGCCCATCTGCCTACTGGCATAGATACACATAAGCAATTGGCTGAGCACCCTGTCCTCCCAAGTCTTGGGAGTCAGTGATTGTGATATATGTGTCAGCACTGTGGATGAACACCCCCAGACTGTACAGTAGTCTTCAGAGCAGGCATGGTGTGCAAACACAGACCCAGGAGTCTGTTGGTTGAGTATTAGACACACTGCCAGCCAATGAAGAACAGGAAATGAGCTGGGTAGTCTGAGCCATACACACTGTCAGGGGAGCAATTGAAGCAAGAAAGATACACACTAAGAGAAGGACTTAGGCCCAGCTGTATCGTAGGAAGGGTGTGGCCAGGACTCTACAACAGCTGTAGGAGTGAGGAACGGGACTTCAGGTGAAGCCCAGGATCTGCACATGGCTGTGCATCAGAATGGGCAGGTTGATGCTGGCTATATTCTAAGCAATGAACTGCACTGCCTCTTGGTGACAGTGGCTGAAGATGAGCTGGTGTGGAAGCTTACCTGGAGCGCTCTTAGGGCTTCGCTGTCATCCACTTGTATCCATTGTTTACTCTTGTGATAGAGGTGGGTCTTGAGCCACAATAGGCCTGGTGTGCAGTATAAGGGTGTGTGCTTCTGCCTCTGGCAACCACAGCAGTAGCTCATCCTTCCTTCTCGCTGCTTTTTGAAGGACTAAGCCTATTTCAGAAACATCAGTTGTTGCCCACTACAGTCTGATTTTTGGTTTTTCAAGACAGGGTTTCCCTTTTCAAGCAAGGTTTTCTTGCTGCCCCTGGAGCTTGCTCTGTAGACTAGGCTGGCCTCAAACACAGAGATCCACCTACCTCTGCCTCCCAAATGCTGGGAATAAAGGTGTGCTCCACCACCGCCCAGCTTACAGTCAGATCTTAACACACCTTATCTTTTGGTTTAGTTCTAGGCGAACAACATGGGCTGAAGAGAGGAAGCTGAACACCGAGACCTTTGGGGTATCTGGGAGGTTCCTTCGGGGCCGCAGTTCACGTGGTGGATTCCGAGGAGGCAGAGGCAATGGAACAACAACCCCACTTCCCACCGAGCTGGGACTGGCCGGGTGTGAGGGTGCAGTACAAGTAAGTGGGGTACCTTCTGGATCCCTGGGTAGGTGGTGGGGTGAGATCCCTAGACCATGTTTAGAGCTGCGCGCACAGAAATAAGTCTGGTTGACGTCCTGTGCAGTGCTGGGTGGGATGTGGAGGACCAGGGTTTCCTTCCTCCCTCTGTCCCCATGGTGGTGAGGGGATAGACAGCCGTGTGACTTCTTGTCCTTTCACAGGGTCCTGAAGAGGACAGAAGGGAAATGAACGCTACAGTCACCAGGAGAAGTGATCTTGTCTACCAAGTCTGGGTGCTACTTAGCTACGGACTCAACCTAAACTTGGACGTGGTCTGATTAGAACCACTTGTTTTGGGGGAAGTATTTTGTGGGTGACCTTGTGAAGGTATCTTGACCTACATTTTCTTTTTGGTTGCACACAGACTAATTGTAAGGTTTTGGTATTTTGCAAAAAGGTTTCTATAGGCATAGGCTCAATCCTCACTTTGTAATTTTTTTTTTAATGACAGCTTTGACTCTTAAAACAGAACCATATTTTATTTGGCACATGTGTTGTCCAAATGTTTCTGCAACCCATCTGGCCCCTGATGCTGCTGGCCTGGTACCCCAACTGCTAAAAGTGGGAAGTCTCAGGAGCCAGGCAGGGCCAGCACAGGGTGAACCAGTCATATGGGGTGGGAGGGCCAAGGGAAGTGAAGGGAGGGGGGGTGTTCATGGATCATGTTGTGTAATGAACCAGTGATGTTCAGTGTTGGAGGCTGACAGAGGGTTGAGTGAAGTTCATGTAGAGCCTGGCTTCCACAGCTACTGAGGCTTAGTGTCGAGATCCAAGACAAGGCAGTGCGGTGTGCGTCCCTTGTCTGCCTCTGGCCCAGGTCAGCCACTGTTAGAAGACTCTGGCTGCACCTAAGTATTATTCTCATCCACTTTGAAATGAGCCAGTCTTTTTTTTTTTAAGGTCACTGGCCTTACTTCCTCAATTGTAAATAGTTCTTGTGTGTTTATTTTAAAGGAGGTGGTGGAGGGAGGGTGGGAACATAAACTTGTTGCATGAGTAAATGGGTCAGATTTTCTGTATAAGCATGCATCCTCTGACTGACAGGGCATTTTGTTGAAAATAAGCACCTTGATAACCAAAACCCCTTCAAAATAGCTACAAAGCTTTAGTTCTGTATTGATGAAGTCACATTGCAAAAGCTTGGGTTTATTTTTGTAGGACTTCATAGCNGTGGAGGGAGGGTGGGAACATAAACTTGTTGCATGAGTAAATGGGTCAGATTTTCTGTATAAGCATGCATCCTCTGACTGACAGGGCATTTTGTTGAAAATAAGCACCTTGATAACCAAAACCCCTTCAAAATAGCTACAAAGCTTTAGTTCTGTATTGATGAAGTCACATTGCAAAAGCTTGGGTTTATTTTTGTAGGACTTCATAGCCGAGACTAGAACATAGCACTGGGGCTACTGTTGGGGTAATGCGAACTCTAAATAAACATTCAAGCCTTCAAATGCTGCCTCTATCGCCTTTGTCATGTCCAGACCTACCCAGAAGCAAGAACTAGTCAGGCCTAGAGCACACCTAGGCTACTTAGGGGTTGGTGGTGTATGCCAGAAAAGTGACCCAATGACCACAGATGAAGGCGGGTTCTCACTGGGCACCCCAGTCTGATAGGGATGGAAACCACCTTGCTTTGCTGTAGCTGTTCAAGTATCCAGGGCAGATAATGTGGTCATTGGATTGGCTGAAGGTGGCAGGCAGCCTTGGGACCATTGATGACATATTCTGTCCTTGACTAATAAAAGTATATATGCTACGTACAAGCAGCTACTTATCTTGAACTAGTTAAGCTGGTTTTTCTCTGCCAAGACACAAGTCGTAGCTTATAGATGTTACAATAAGCATAAATTTGGCCAAAGAATTTCTGTTCTAACATTAACTGGTTAAGGGGTGGTGGTGGTGGCTGTAGGCCAAAAAAAGTGACAATCAGTCTCGATTTTAATGTAGAAAACTTAACAGCAAAATACAGCCCGAGTATGAGTACTAAGTTGTTTTGGGGGTGGCATGGGAGGTCTTACTATGGAGCTCCTTTTTTTTTTTCCTTTTGATTTTTTGAGACCAGGTTTCTGTGTAGACTGGCTGTCCTGGTCTTGAACTCAGATTCACCTGCCTCTGCCTCCCCTGGGATTAAAGGTGCATTGTGCCACTACCCACCTGGCTAAGGTTCGATTCGTGTATGTATGCATGACTGAGTATATACCACATTCATGAGCTGGCATTACAGACAATCATCTGATGGAAGTGCTGGGAACCAAACCCAGGTCCTTTGAAAGAACACCAAGTGTTCTTATACTGAGCCATCCTTAAAAAAAAAAACTGGCACCAAACCTTCTCAGCACTAAGGAAGGGACCCAGGCCTCGCATGCCAGGCCAGAGGAGCTGTACATACCAGGTAACTAGCTACATTGCCAGTCATGGCTTCAGAGTTATTTGGGAGCAAGCACTGGGAACCCTGGGTCTGTTGGACCCTTAGGCAGACACACTGAGAGTACGAGGCCAGCACTCATGCAAAGATCCCATCTTAACCAGAGCTGCACCCGAATGATGTGCTCACATCACAAGACAGAGTTAAAAAATGTAGACGTTTATTGGGCTCCGGGACAAGCAGACAGAAGGCCCGCAGCACCAAAGCTGAAAGCCGCTCCAAATAACGCACACTTCATGATGATGCTTTCTTTTGTTTCTTCTTTTCATTTTCTTCTTTTTCTTTTTCGATCTCGGCAACATATTTCTCAATTTCTTCAGGATTTAGAATCTACCCCACAAGAAGTACATAATTAATCTGCATAAGGTGCAAGCATACTACCACCTGGTTGTGCAACTACTTCTGCAGGCCTGCATTGTGCTACTTGGAACAAGGCGAGTGACCCAGACAGCAGCAGAGCGGGTGTTGGCAGTCTACGCCAGAACACAGCACATCTCCACAACAGAAGGGCATTGGGAATGTTCTTAGTCGAGAGGAGGGAGGTAGTGCCACAGTACAACCAACGGCCTATGAGAAAGTAACCTCTTTAGAAGCAGCATCACAGGGCCAGGGAAGGGTTATGAAAATGCCATCAACAGTCAGTGTATTTCTACACACCTGGAACCTCAGACTGGGTTTGTAAGGTAGGAGTGCTCCCCTTTATCTAAACCCTTCCACCAAAAATTAGACTTACCTTGAGAGGTTGATCCCGCCTCATGACAGCAAGTTCAATGTTTTTGCCACCTGACTGAACCACCTTGAAGAAAGCAAAGCATTAATTATGTGTGTCTAACCTCACATGGACCTAAATTTTGGTCTATGACCAGACCAGCCAGATGGGAGAGTGAACATCTATGGCTTTTGTCCCAGATGTAGATGTGTGTCAGGCCTGCTGAGAGGATACTTACGTAACCTCCAGTCTGTACAGCAACTCCTCATACAGGAACCCAATACCTGTGTTCTAGCTACTGTGGCTTCACCTGCTTGCCTCCTACCTCCCTGACTTAGCACACAAGCCTCTCATGTTCTGTCCTAAGGCAAGCCCTGACTGTCCCAGTCAGTCATGCCACCACCCCTCAGATACAGCAAGCCCACTATGCCTGGGGTGTCCCACGTGCACTCACTTCCAGAAGTGCCTTGATGACTAGTTTGATGGTCAAATCGTCTGTCTCGATGGCATCATCCGTGTAGTTCTTCTCCAAGAATTCACGCACTGACTTGGCGCCCCGGCCTATGGCATTGGCCTAAAACACATGGGTCTTAGAGCCAGTCTATGTGGCTGGCCAGTGGCTGCCTTCTTCCACGGCCTGCAGATGGCTCTCCAGCAGTGGGAGGCGGTGGCACTGACCCTGATCCTACCTTTAAGGCTATTAGCACTGGTGTTGATCCTTTGCCAAGAAGGGAAGTTCTTTCGTTGTCAACAGACACTTGGGGAGATTTCAATTTAGGCCCTCTTTGATGCAATGCCAAACAGCAATGTAGAATGTTTTGCTTTCATAGAAGCACCATGAGACAAAACAGGCAGTGCACACGGAACATGCTAAGAGGTTGCTGTGTGTCTGCTGATGCCGCTTTAGTCCCTCCCTATGCCCAAAGTCCCACTGTTTCAACAGACTTACCTTCCAGGCATGATATGTGCCCGAGGGGTCAGTCTGATAGAGTCTGGGGGTGCCATCAAAATCAAAACCCACAATGAGGGCAGAGATGCCAAATGGCCTGCGCCCATTGCTCTGAGTATAGCGCTGAAAGGAAAAGAAGTGACAACCACAACTGCTTAGTGACAACTAAACCCATCCCAAGCAACCTGCAACTCAGATGGTAACATTTCCTTTTCCTCTAAGACACACCCAGGACTGAAATGCATTATGTATCTTTTTTAAGATTTATTTGTATCATTTGCCTCCATGTGTATGCGCCACATGATGTCTGGTGGCCTGCATCACACATCTTAACTGAGACTACTGGAAGTCACCCCATCACAGGCAGACATGTTCCAGCTACAAGGTGGCTCTATAGTTACTAGCACATCTTACCACAGAGCAGGGGTGCCTTTCAGCCCTCTCTCAACTGCTTGACAAATGGTAGCTTAGAGTAAGTAGCAAGACAAATGCTTATATTCCCCCTCTAGAGACCAGAGTCAGGATGGCTCCAGGTCAGAAGAATCAGCCAAACGGTGCTATAGGGGCCAGATGAAGTCACATGGCAGCCCAACAGCAGTGCCCGAGGAAGTGCCTACCTGCTTCAGACTGGCAATGTAGCGGGTGATGTACTCCACAGTGACCGGGTCTTCCACAGTCAGCCGGTGGCTCTGGCACTCTACCCGGGCTCTGTTGATGACTATCCTTGCATCAGCGGTGAGGCCTGAAACACGAGCAGAAGCTCTGTCAGGGCAACTCGTCACTACACGTGAGTACAAGGGTGGCACACTGGCCTCTGCAAGCTTTCCGAGAAGCAAGTATTCGAACAACTTGGAATCGAGTTACCCTGCACCTCGTTTTGTTTCAGGGAACGAGACTTCCCAAGCTGGCTCTGCTGAAAGTGGTAACCGCCATCCCTGGGGTGCTAGCTGCAAGGAGGGTCCACCATCACCCAGCAACTGCTGTCTCTTAATGTCCAAATCTATTTCTTTTCAAGGGTCACCGTTAACCAGTCTCCATGTGTCACAACCGCCTAGCCCCACCAACTGGTCACCAGGGCTCCCCCTACCACCCCGGTGCAACCTGTACCTGCAAAGGCCATGCAGACATTGTCGTCCAAAGCGCAGATCTTCCGGACTGTTCTTTCATCTTGTAGTTTGGCCACTGATTTTTTTTCCACACCAAGAACAACAATGTCCCTTCCTCGTACACCAACCTTAAATGAGAACGCAGGTCACTTTTAAGAAGTACATAATAAGCAGGACAGACAGCTGTTAATCTTTGGCCCAGCAGAGTGGGGTAGGGTCAGCCAGGCCACGCAGCACAAGGCTTGGGGCAACAGTCCCACGGGAAGGTACGCCCACCTATATCCGGCCTATCACTCGACACGCTGTACCACACCAAGGAACCGGATGCACTTCTGTGGACCAGGACAGTATTAGGGCCTGAGTGTCCAATCTCACGCCTCTAAAACACGAAAGCACTGCAATGATATTATAGCTAAACAATGTTACACAGGACCCCAAGGCCTGAGTGAACGCTGCAGAAGATGCTGAAAGCCGGAGTTGCACAAAGCCCCAGGCCACAATCCTGGATCCTCACACCGCACATCCTGCTGGTAGGATCTAGTGTGTTACAAAATGAACCACTACCCATTGTGAGTTTGACACACCTTTCCCTGATTATGCCTGGTACTGTGGAGGGGAGGAAGTGGCCGCAGTTTAAACAAGCAAAGCTGGGCTGTGGATTCGGAATGGTGCTTGTCTAGCATGACCAAAACCAAAATCAAACCAAACAAAAAGCCCACCATATGCCCAGAGTAATCAAGAGAGGAACAGAAACATGCAGCAATCCCTGAACAAGGCAGCTGAGCAGAGGGCACAACTAGGTGGCAGCAACCCAGTTCCAATCCTCCAGCTGCAGGAACCTTCTACAAGGTTCTACCAAGGGAGAAGCTCAGTCCGCACCAGCCCTGGTCTGGAGTGATTTTACAAATTTCTTATGTGCTTCCGGGTTCTGAGAAGCTAACTGGGTACAACGGCAGCTCCAGGTGGGGAAATGGGGACAGGCACCTCCAGATTCCAAAGCTTTCCTATGGTTTTGTGTCCCCCCGAGTGTGCATGAAGGCCAGAGGTGCTTAATCCCCTGGGGCGGAAATGAAAGGCAGTTTTGAGACTGACCACCTGGGTGCCGAAAACTAAACTCAGAACTGCTTGCACTCTTTAACTGCTGGACGGTCTCCCCAGCTGCTCCAACGTATGTTTGAGACAGAATCAGTCTCTTACTGAACCTGGCAGACTCTGCTACACTTGGTGACCAGCAAACCTAGCATATCCTCCAGTCTCTGTCTCCTAGGAAATGGGATGCCAGGGATGTCACTGTGTGAAGCTAACTTAAAAACCAAAACAAAACATCAAACACATAGGTGTTGCAGAATATCTGTTTACACTGTAAAGATGTGTCTCTGCCTAAGGTGCCTTCTGATAGACTGGTTTAATGAAGAGCTAAATGGGCAACACTAGGCAGGAGAGAATAGGCGGGACTTCCGGGGAGGGAGGAAGGGAGGGAGGGAGGGAGGGAGGGAGAGAGAGAGAGAACTGGGAGAAGGAATCTAGGCATATGTGATTTTTGTGCAGTACTAGGAAGTAACCAAGTCATATGGCAGAATATAGGTTTTTTTAAAAAATGGGTTAACTTATAACAAGCCTAAGCTAAGGCCAAGCTTTCATAATTAAGTCTCCATGTCATTATTGTGAGCTAGAGGTCCTGACTGCTGCATCTGTGGGGCACCAAATGCTGTTTCTCTGTTGGCTTAGCGACTGCACAGGAATCTGATATTTTAATTACTGTCTGCGGCCCCACTGCCTGCATTATGTGCCCGGTCAGCCCCTCCAGACTGGACTTCTGCGGGGCTGCCATGTGTAGGTTTAAATTAATTCTCTATCGTTCTACTTATCAATCAGACCCGAGAACCAAAGACTGGGGTGAAAGCCTGCCAGCTCAGAGAGGCTGAGTAGCAACTAGTTGACCTTTGGTTTTCGTCTGGAGGCACCTCAAGAGCCCAGAACCAAAAAGCAGCTCAAACTCTAGCCCCGCCCTTTCCTTCCTGTAGGTCTATCAAAATTGCTGGCTTCTCTATGGCTAATTCCTTTCTGCTAGTCAGGGGCTCCGCCCCCAAATTCAAGGTAAACTATTGACAGTTTGGAGTGTCACAGCGTGATCAAATTACCACACAAGGGGGGGGGACGATGACACAAGACCAGGTATTCTGGCTGACAAAGCTGGCGCTTTAGCAACCTGGCTGTCTCACTGGTTGTTGTTTTCCCCACTAGGACTGGAGAGATGGCTCAGCGGTTAAAAGCACTGGGTGCTCTCCCAGAGGACCAGGGTTCAATTCCCAGCACCCACATGGCAGCTCACAAATATCTTCAACTCCAGTTCCGGCGGACCTGACACCCTCACACAGAAATACATGCAGGCGAAACGCCAATGCACATAGAGTAAAAACAAGTTATTTTAAAAAAATGCATACATATACAGAGAGAGGAAGAGACGGTGTAAGAGGTTCTCACTTACAGGCCCAGGCTGGTCTTGAACTTGTGAGATTTTCGAGCCTCAACCTCTAAATGCCAGGATTACAGGCCTACCCCTCCAAACCTGCTCACACTAGAGTTTTTTAGATGGGTTAGATCATCGAAAGATTTGAGGCTAAGTTTCAAAGTTTAAATACTTGAAAAATACAGGCGCTGCAAGACTCAGAACCACGTGTGTTTCCCCAAAGACCCGGTGACTCGGGTGAAACAAAAAACAAAACCGCCTCACGGTTGATGCTTGCATGTGTCGGGGGGCAAACGGTGCTAAGGAACAAAACCTGGGGCGCGGGGAGAAAGGTCCACCGGAACCAGAACACAGAGTCGGTGCAGCAGACAAACCCGGAAGCACCCTGTCACCGTCGTCGACGAGCCGCCCTTTGTTCACAAAGCCCATCTGGGCCTAGCTTGGGAGATCCCAAGTCCCTGCGGGTGCCGACTCACGGCCAGCCTCCCACGCCCGCGCGCACCTGCGGCCTCCGCGGCCCGCGCCGCGCCAATAGC
>LOJH01063848.1:0-10673 GCA_001685095.1 Ellobius talpinus
CAGATGGGGAAACTGAGTCTCAGCAGCGGAGGCTCCCAAGAGCTTTGTAGCGAGTAAACCAGACCCTGGTGGTCTAGATGCGATCCAGCCTCTGAGTGCTGCCACTGGAGCCCCCTTGGTGCATCCTGACTGTCCCCAGGCCCGCAGCAGGATCGAGTGGCTGCTGGGGACATAGGACTAAACAGGTTCTAGGAGTCAGGAAGTCGTGACTGGCTCCCACAAGGACTTAGCAAACTCTCCTGACTGGTGCTCCTGGGTGGTATNNAAAAAAAAAACTACAGCTGACCAGGCAACTAGATGCCAGACAAGAGGTAAAGTCAGACTAGTCCTGCAGCCATGCAAAGGGTGGGCATCATGACACACCCAGCCCCAATACTAGTCTGAGATCACTGGGCAGAGCCCAGATGAGAACCACAAGCCTCCTTGGCAGCCATGGGCCTTTACGTGGGGAGACCTACCAGGGATCTCTCTTGACACCCCTTGTCACTGCCTTATTCAAGATAGTCAGAACCACCCCTGGTGCTCCTCCTATAAGCTGACCGAGCCCCCCCGACTTCTGAATTGGTCATCTCAGTCTCCATTTCTGAATTCCTTCTGCGAGTGATTCTATTGCCTCTGTGACTATCCTAGCTCTGAAGGTACATAAGGCTAGTCAGTTTATCCAACCCTAGGCATGTCTTGGTTAACATGTTTCTGGGCATGCTCCCTGCAAGGCAGAACTCCTGACTGCTGTCCAGAAGGCTTGTGGGGGACTCACCTGTGGTCCAGCCTCCAGTCATCCCCTGGGTACCGGTGGCAGCTGTTCTTATGAGCAGACGGAACAGCCAGCGTCTTGCCGCTTCTGGAGGCTGTGGGTCAGAAATGGAGTATGAATTGGGGCCTTGCTTACTCTCACGTCCAGGGCCTGGGAAAAAGCTTGGAGTCCAGGCTTCCGTATAGCTATGGTGTTTCAACCTGCTCCAGACCTGCAGACCCTTCTGCTTACCCATCGTGTTCCAGGTTAATCTGGCCTGTTTCGCAGAAGCAGCCCCTGACCACAGAAAGCACGGGTTTGATCTACCCAGCTCCCCACCATGGATCAAATGTGACACTGCTGAGTAGAATGGGTGTCCCCCTCCCCTCCAGAAGCCGAGTGGAGTATGCAGACTATACACTAACAGGAAAGGCCTAGCAGCTTGGAGCTCCAGGGTCCATCTTGGTCAGTGCACAGGAGCCAGAGGGAGGGATTTCTGAACAAGGCCTCTCCTCTGTTCATTGGTTACCACCCTGCACTAGAACTCTTCCTGTCAAATGGGACTATTGTTGTAAATGGGGTTCCTGGGTCTCCTGCCCCCCAAACTCATGCAGGGTATTGATTACTCAGTCTCAGCAGTAAAGAACTGCACCTGATGCCAAGGCGGGGAGAACCATGCACAGCTTTTGCCCTCACCCCATTTTGGTTCCTGGAGCTGTGGTCATTTGAACCTTTGGCCAGAGGGTCTCTTTCCACTGTCTGTTGGCAGAGGGCAACTTAGGTAGCTTTTAGTGGTCTTCTCTGCCTGAATTTACCTAGGCTGAGACCTAACCATCTTCTAGTCTGAAAAAGGTGTGCTTCCCAGAGATGCCCCTGACTAGAGGGAGGGTCCAAGAAGCCCCGCTATGGTTTGGGGGGCCCTAGAGCAGGGCTCGGGTACTAGGCAGAGGGAGCACAAGAGGCTTCACCAGGAGCCAAGATGGACCGACAAGATCACCCAGGTGACCCCCAACTGCACCTCATGAAGCTTCCTAAGCCTAAAGCCCAAAAGAGATGGGCTCATCCTAGCCCCATTCGGTGCCCCTTGATGTGCATAGCTCATTCAGATTACAACGTGGCTTTCAGGTTCCCACTCTAGAGGCTGATTTCCTGGCCAGCATCCCCATTCCCCAGGAATGCAAGCTGAGGAGACCACAGCCCTGTCTCCGCGGAGTAGAAGACATAAGCCTTGACCAAGGGTCCTGCTGGGCTGAGCTCTGACGCCTACCTACCCAGGGGATCCTCCCAAGAGAAAGAGTGGGGCCAGGAGGCAGGTGGGTGGGGTGCCAAGCTGCTCTCAACTTATCCTTGCTTGGGTTGGTTCCATGCTGCTGGGCATCCAGGGCTGAGGTGTGGAGTCCTGGCTGAGCCACCCAGAACAAGTGCTGGGCTAACAGGTCGTAAGGTCTCCTCACCCAGATCGGAATGGCTAACAGTGAGGACAGTATACCTCACAGTTGAGCGGACCCAGCTGATGGGTACTGCAGCCATCTCATTTGGGTCCCGGGGCACTCAGGGCCCACACCACCCACTTTCTACCCTGCAGGGCCATCCTGCATACCTGATGCTGCCCAGGCCTAGCCTTGGCCATCTCCGCTGTCTCCATGAGCCAATCATGCACCCTGCCCTTCAAGGGAGCGTCTGCTGCCCAAGACCCCTCTTGAGGTCTGCCTGCCTTGTCCTGTCAGCTTCAGCCTTCCTCGTGGCCCGCACAGCAGCCTGCTGGTGCCCAGAGGCTCCTCCCGAGCAAGGAAGGGTGGCTTTTTATGCTCCATCCCGTGTAAATCGGGATTGGGATGGGCCCTTCCCGCCGGACTTCCTGTGTGTGTTCTCTGCTGATAACAGGGATCCGTCAGCGAACAAACAGGAGGCCAAGGGGCTGAGGGGGCATTAAGGGAGGGGGGCTGACCAAACTGTGGAGGAGGGGGTTGTTGTTCCCCTGGGACTCCAGGGTCTAGCCCTGAAGCAACCAGAGACCCAGCCTGTGTTCAGGGACAACCTGGCTAGTGACGGTGTGAAACAGAAAGTGTAACCAGGTCCTTCCCATTACACGGAGGTAGCAGGATCATAAGACTCCATCCATGTGGGTCAGAAGGGATCTTCTGCTTCTTTGGGACACAGGAGCTTGGTTGCTCCCTACATGATGTGACACAGTGTAGGTACCTGAAAGGGGAAGCCTGCCCACTGTGACCAGGACACGTGCTGGGGGTGTGCATTGGATGGGAACTGGGAGAAGGCAAGGCAGATGGTCTGAGAAGAGCTTGTTCTGTGTGGTTCCCAAGGCCCAGGACCGGGGCAAACACCGGCTCAGATTCAGCTCAGACTCTCCTAGATCCCAGGCTTTCCTTCCAGGAGAGCTGCCCAGGCTGATAGTGAGCCCCCTGCCTCCAGAGGTGTGGTGTGCAGATGGAGCTGAAAACTTCCAGACCCAGTTGACACAGGGACTCTGGGATGACTACCCCTACGACCTGGGGAGCAAAGGGTGCTCTTAGCCTCCCCCCCACTTAGCCCCAGCAGGCTGTGAGAGGGAGAGTCGTTTGGTGGCAAAAGTGGGGCTCCGTAATTCCCTAGGGTCCCGGTTCCCAGTGTGACACTCAGCAGTGGGAGACTCGCGTCAGACACAGAGGCCCTGTGGAAGTGGATGGGAGGAATGCAGTGCCAAGGGCCAGGCAACTGCCAAAAACATACCCAGATCTCGGTGACTGAAGGCACCCAGAGTGAAACTTTTCCACCCTGACTGTCCCTAATGGTACCAGCCTGCCCGATGATGCCGGGGCATCTTTTCTGTGTGCTAACACTCTCCCACTCCACCCAGCTGGACACCTTGGGCTAGGATGGAGGTAGGGAAAGCCTGGTGGAGTGTTGGGTTGGAGATGCTGCCCCCACCCTGCATCATCAGCACCCTCTCACTAACCCAGACAGGGGAGGGGACTGCTGGAGGCCTCAGCCTGTGGGCAGGGAACAGAGCTCCAGCCAATTAGGATAATACACTTCTTCTCCCAGACTCAGTTTCCCCATTTGTCCCAAGAGGACAGGACAGGTGTTGGTCAACAGAGTCATGATGGTTAAAGGGACTCACAACATTCAAAGGTTGCTGGTCTGAGGGTCTAGAGATAGATTTTAGAAAGTGTTCTTGTCTTAAATTCAGACCTGCGAGGTGAAGACCCCATTCCCACACATACTGGCCCCACCCTCAGCCCTCCATTGCCTTGCTCTTCTTGGACTCTGCTTCCACCCAAGGGCTCACACTGTCCACAAGGGCCAGAGTATCCCTCTCTCACGTAACCTGGGCCTTCCCCTCCGCATCCCCGCTCGTGTACTGAGCCATCTGCCTTTCCCTCATCCGCAGAAACATTGGACTGGTTAGGTCCAGATCCTTTCATGTACTGAAAGGGAAACTGAGGCTCGTAGAGGAAAGGGACTTGGCCAGGTGAGCACTGAAGTGGACCAGATCTGAAACAGGTTAGCTCAGGAGCAGCCCCCTCCTTCCCTCCTTCCCTCATCTGGGAAAAGTCATCAGACTTGGCTGGGCCAGCAGTGGCTGAGGTTGCAGAGTCGTGATCCACCCTCCTACTGGAGCTCAGTGCTTAGGGAAACTGCCTAACTTACAGGTGTGAAGACAGGCTCCAAACCAGAGTCCCTTGGGTCTGCCTGTGGAGACCTATGAAGGACCGCAAGCCAGTGGGGGTAGTCTTGCTAGTCTGTTGTCCGTGTGTCCGCCCTCCTCTCCTGACTACTCTGCCTTCCTCTACCACAACCTGGTCAAGACTGGGACAGATCCAAAAAAAGAGATCCTTGGTTCAGAGCCCCAGTGTGCCAGCTTTTCCCCCACACTGTCGCCTGAATCCCAGCATGGGATTCACAGACATCCCTCAATCCCAGGGACAGATAGAGAGGGCAAGCTGGAGTCTCACCAGTCTCACCTTGACACTGGGCACATCAGAGGAGGGGCTACAAGGAGAGGAGGAGGAGTTGACTGACAGGCCCCTTGTGCTGCAGAAGGAGCTGTGCCCTAGGGAGATGAGGGACTCCCCTCCCCACCCCTGGAGTGCCTACTGCTTCAGGCCTCTCTTTTCACAGTGAAGCTTGTTTATAGTCGACACAGGCTGGAAGGAGCCGGAAGCACCTCCTACTCAGGTCTGCCATCACCCACTGCCACTAGGGCACCCACACCTACTGCCACTAGGGCACCCACACCTACTGCCACTAGGGCACCCACACATCCATCTCCCACAGCTCCTGCAGACTGGAGACCAGATAGATGGGCACAGCCCATATCTGGGCCTAAAGCCCTGGGCCATGAGTCCAACCCTGCTTAAAGCGTCACTGAAGGCAGGAACTGCTGCAGCCAGGAAACTACTCCCCACACTGTGCCTCAGTGTCCCTGCGTATCTCAACTACCTTCTAGCCTACCTGTCAATGCTCTAAGGTTGATGGTTAAAGGGCCATGGTTGCCTTACCTTCCCACAGGCCAGGTAGGGTGCAGGGACAGGGACTGAACAGAGGCTTCCTGGACTCCCAGGACTCTCCTTGGACTCCTCACCGCTGAATGTCTGGCCTCTGCAGCCCCCAGGAGAGGGAGGACCTAGGTCTCGGCACAGGCCTGCATGGGCATCTTGGAGAGTACAAGACCGAGGGACAACAGGAACAGACGTATAAGCCAGCTGCACCTCAGGAAGGAAAGACCAGCACACTGCACAGAAGAGAAATGGGGCTTCCTGTTTATCTCCCAGCTTGATGGCTGGCCTAGGGACAGGATGGCTCTGTCAGCCAAACCTAGGCCCAACTTCCCATTAAAGGATGCTGAATGGTCAGTCCTCACTGAGGGCTGGAAAGGACATGGCCGGGTAAGGTGCAGCGTGGACCAATAGGTAGTCCACCACTGAGCTAAACAGAGGGAAGAAAGGGCTTAGATTAACAAAAATGGAGTCTGCGTCATGACCTGAACTTCCATTCCCTTCCCTTCCCAGCACTATCCCGCCATCAGGCATGGGTCATGGATGTCCAGGATTCTTTCTTGATAATTCCCCCAGTCAGCTGAGGCTGCAGAAGCTCACAGAAGTGAACCAGAAGATGGGAACAAACCCTACACACAGAGTCCAAGCATAAGCAGTGGCAGTTGCTGTGGGACACTTGGTCCTGCCTCCTCATAGCTCCTTTCCTGGAGACCGCCATACATCCATGGCGACCTTTGTCATGCTCTCCACTCAGTGTGTAGGCCAAAGGCTGAGAACTGCCCATGGGCTCCCTGTTTGGCCCATGGCTGGGAGGTGTCCACAACCTCCAGTGTTTCCCCATAATCTTTGCCTCTAAAGAGTGCCAGGAATTGTCATCTTCCACCTGTCACTGTCCCGGATCTGCAAGCCACCAAGGCCCTCCTGGGCCTCGGTAGATTCCCTGCCCATCATGCTCATGTCTCATAAGGCTTCAGAGGGATGAAAGCAGAACTTGTCTACGGCTAAAGCTTCTCTCCACATTCCACATTCAGGACGAAGGACCATGGATTACTTGCATGGGTCCTGTCCTACCCTTCCAGGAGCAGGATAGGGACAAGGGTCCTTGGGGGGAACAAAAGCAGTGCAGTGCAGATACTAAAAGAGTAAAAGCCCCATCTGGCTGGTGGCCACTTGACATTATAGGGTATTGTGCTATAGCAAGTGCAGGCTTGAGTGCTTTTACAAACAGCCCTGTTGCCAGTGACCCAGGTTGGAGACAGAGCCCCACTGCCACAGTCGAGGTTGCCCACTGTCCTGACCCCGATAGGCCCGTGGTGTGTCACGAGACCCACAGGTGCTGTGCTCACTCCCCACTCAGGTCACACTGCAGCCCGTGGCAGCATAGCCCAGCGTTTACCCACACACTGCTACGTTTCGTGGGGCCTCTTTCCGAGCCCAGACTTTTCCCAGACCTGAGCACCTGTGCATTCTCTGCACCTAGGCCGTCTCTGAGGGGTTATTGGTTCCAGGAAAGGCAGAAAGCCAGCGACTTTGGGGCGGCACTCCCTGTACCTTTAGGAGTGCCGGGTCCCCTTTGCAGTCGTCTTAGCTGTTCTGCTGAGTTTACAGTGGAAGTGTGTGCTATTGCTTCACCCGTGTCAGGACTTGAGCCACAGAACCCACCCTAAGGACAGATTCACTTTCCAAGAAGATTCCCTCGCTCCTCACTCAGTGCTGGGGACTCAGGAGGAGCAGGTCAAAGTCTGCAGCTCCGTAGCAGAAGCATCATGAGGGCACCTAGGAAGGAGAGAGGTGTCGTGGACTGCGCTGTGAAGAGGCAGGAGACATCTCTGGGTATGTCAGCTTCTTCTTGGATCTAAGCTCCTCCTACCCCAGTTTGCTGACCTTCATGGATGGGCAACCCAGACCTTAACAACAGGGAAAAAATACTCTATCTCCAGGGTAGAAAGGGAAGTACCCAAGAACTCAGGTCCTGGGTCACGTCAATGGAACTAGCTGTTGGGCCAGCATCCCAGCCCCCATTTAGAGCCATCCTGTCCTCTTCTTCTCTCCCTGGTAGAGGAAACCAGAGTGGGCACTCAGAAGCAGGGAGAAAGAGAAACTAGAAGGTCAGGCCTACAGGCAGGCTCTGTGCTGCTGGCCTCGTCTAGAGGGGAGGAGCTGTCTCACACCAAAGCCCCAAGGGAACTGTTCAAGGTCACAAAGCCTGTCACTACTGGGTCTAGACTGTCAGGGCTGAAGCTTCCCCAGGCTCTGCCAGCATGCGGAGGGGGTAGAGAACTCTCTACCTGGTGACAGCCAGTTGACCACAGCGGTCAGGGGAGGCAGGGATCTCTGGAAGGGGATGAGTCAATCAGTGTCCATCTTGTGAGACTATTGTGGGCTTCCGTGGAGGTTTCCCCATATACCAGGTCAGAGTGTGGAGAGTATCAGGAGTATGGGGGGGGAAGGGATCTTCAGCCCCACTACTATGGTACAGACCCAGGGTCCCAAATTCAGAGGCTGGATGTCGGCCCTAAGATTCCTCTCACCTCAAGCACCCATGCTGCTCAGCTTCAAGCTGTCTATTCTTGTTATTTTTAATATCCTTTAAAAGCTGGAGGAGGGGGGCCTGTATCTGTGGCCTGCCAGAAATCTCTGTTTCCTCTGGGCCAGGAAACAGGAAGTGTGTGTGTTGGGTGATGGGGAATCTGGGCCTCTGAGAACAATGGAAACACCATTGAGGGGAAGGGGAACTACGTCAGGGCCTGGGTCTGCAGGAAGCCTGACCTCTCCTTCTGTGAGCCTGAGGGGGCTCTGACATAAATTTAGCTTAAGTTCCTTTCCTGAGGAAAAGCCCCAAAGCTCCATGGTGGGAGCAGGGGTGCAGAGTCTGATCTCAGTCCTTGGCGGGTTAGGGTTTCCTTCATCTGTGGGTAAATTGAGGATGGGGGAGAGAAGAAGCGGAGGTTTCTGGGTCCTGAGGCATTGACTACTCACTCCAGCTCTCTGCTAGCGCTTTGCCTGCAGACATCAAACAGGGTCTCCGGGAAATGCTGCACCCAGCCCTGGCTCTGTCACTGTAGCGGTGTGGCTACAGGCAGTGTGTGTTACCTCCCAATCCCACTTTCCTAATTCCTCAAGGATGTTGACTCTGGCTGCCCATGGCGTGGCAGGGCTGTTGAGGGTGGGCACCACTAACAGAGAGAGCCCTGGGATCCTTGTAACGCTGGGCAGCCCGGGAAGAGGGCTCATGAGGGGCCGGGCTGGGGCTAGCAGATGGGTTCCTCTTTGTAGCACAGCAAATTTATCAAGAGGATGCTCACAAGCATGGTCCACCCATTAGTGTGTAAGACTCGACAATCGGAGCTTGTGTGACCATTATCACAGGCAATTCTAGAGCGCTGTCACTACCTTAAGAGAGCTCCGGTTGTTCTGCCAGGCCATCCCCAGGCCTCAAGTAACCCTCTAACACAGTGTCTTGTCTCACGAGAGCAGCCCCACTGGGACAGTAGTTGTTGTGTCTGCCCTCTTTGCTGTCATAGTTTCCATTTCTTCCAAGTCGCAGCATGAATCATAGCTTCTTTCTTGTTGAGACACATTCCACTATGCGTCTAGAGGACATGGTGACTGTCCATTTACCTGTGCACCATGGCCTCCTTTAGTTGTTTTGAACCAGGTGCCATGGTTTTTCAGACCATAGACAACCTTTTGTGACCATGCATCTGGCCTGGGAGGCCAGGGGTCAAAGGCCAGTCTGTGTCTGATTCTCTTAAAGGGCTAGTCCCAGCTGTTTTCCATGGTACTACCCCATGTATGGTCCACAGCCTCTGGCCATCTCCAGGGGATCTGGGGAGCTAGTGAGGATGAGGCAGCTAGTGGAGACAGTGCGCCATTCCTTCAGGATGCCTGTACAGGGATTTGAGTGACGGAGTTGCTGCCGCTGCCACTGCGGCCCCTGCTGCCCCTGCTGCCGCTGCTGCTGCTGCAGCCTCCTCTGGGCCAGGCACAGATCTCAACCATGCACCCCTGCCACACTCCTGTAATGCTCTTGATGCATAACATCACTTGGCTCAGCTCCTTTACCTTGCTGTGGCTGGGGCGCTGAGACCTAGAGAGAAACTGGCCTGAGACCCTGCCCTGGGGCAGGCAAAGTGAACTGGGCAGTGACCGTGGGCTCCAACATCAAGTTCACCTATAGGAGAGGTGGCCAATGGAGCAAGGAATCCCAGCACCCAAAGTCCTGGTGGGAGTGACAGTTCTGACAAGACAGGGTATCAGGGCTGGGTAAGGAGCCAAGGTCAGAGCCCTGGCTGAGTGGACTAGAATGGGCACAGGCTCTGCTGGGTCCTAGAACAGCCTCCGTCATACCTCCAAGGGCCAAATATATGGGATGTTCTTCCACAGACCTCAGGGGAGCAAATCTTAGCAGGGGCCTACTGTGGTTAATAAGCTGGCCAGGCTAGGACTGGACTTACCCTCACTCCCAAGGATGATTCCTGGAATTTTTGCCTTTAAGAATGTCTTGCTATTCTGCCTCAGTACTCCAGAGCAGCTGTGGCCCTGGGGACCATGTTCTCCTTATCTGGGATGGGTGAGGGTTGGGGAGCAGACCTTGTGTGGGGACAACACCAGCTCCAGTCAGGCCTGTGCTCAGGGTTCCCCTAGGGTCCTGAGAACCCCAGGTCCTTGTGTAGTCTCAGCCACAACCCCACCTTTTCCAGTCCTGTTTCTTCATCTTAGGGAATGCCAAGCTCCATTCACCCAGTCTTTGTATCAAGTGGATGTTGGTGCTCTCCTAACCCTCATCATGCCAGGTGGGGACCATGGCTGAAACAAGCCACTGCTTTGTGTATACAGCTGTACAGTAGTATAGAACACAAGTCCCTGAGCTGTGTGTGGCTAGTGCTGGCCTCATGCCCACTCCCATGTCCCCTCTATTCTAGGATTCAAGTGCTAGGATCTCAAGCCAGAAGCCTTGAGACCAGGTCTCTTCGCTGCCTCCAGCATGACTTCCTGGGCTCCCCCAGTGTCCTAGGTCCTGCTTTTTCCCTCTTCACTTGCCCTGAGGGTGATCACATAAAGATGGCCCTGGGCTTTGCCAGGCAAAAGTGGCAAGCCCAGCCTTTTTAAGCCCTTGGCAGTCACTGTGAACAAGGAACAGCCACCCTCAAGCCCCATCCCATCCCACATGGCCCCTTCTGGACTCAGTCAGGATGACCCCAAGCCCTTCCCCCACATTCACCCTTTTCTGAGGATTGCAGCTTCCTGAGCCAGCTCTGGTCTGGACAATGGCCGGAAATCCCTGGCTCAGGCTGCAGGGCCAGGCACGTGTGGTCCAGGAGCTGTGGGGGACTGGTGGGTGGAGTCTGGTGACTGGTAGAGTGGGTAGAGGGTGATGAGTCTGGCTGGTGAGTAGGTGGGGACTGGTGAGCGTATGTTGGTGAATGACAGCGGCTGGTGGG
>LOJH01063851.1:4792-14892 GCA_001685095.1 Ellobius talpinus
TGCCTCTGCCTCTCAAGTGCTGGGATTAAAGGTGTGCACCACCACTGCCTGGCTGAGAGCTGGGTTTAAGGGCATGTGCCACCACATCTTGCTGTTTTCCCCACTCCTATAGACAGATGATTTTTACTAAGAAATTACAGCACTGTTTGCTTCTGATTTTGAATTCTACTTGCAAAACTTTCTCAGTATAATTCTGGATAAACAGTACCAACCAATTGTTTTTGATATTTGAATCCCTTCTGTTTTGTGCTTTTGTTTTATGTTTCTTTTTTAAAAATTTCTTTTATTTTTTGATATTGTAGTATAATTCCACCATTTCCCATTGCCTTTCCTCCCTACAAGTCCCCCTCCCACATACCCCTCCTTGTTCTCATTCATAGCCACACACTTTGTTTCAGGAACGGTTGTCACCTGCATCCACATGTAATGTTTTGGCATCAAGCTGTGACAATTTTGATTGTAGGCTTGGCAAGGTTTGGATCATAGATAACTTCTGAATGTGTCTGTAATGGGATCTCAGAGAGGGTGTGAAGACCTGTTCTGACCGTGGAATCTTGCTGGATGAGGATCGAGTGAGCTGACACAGCATTCATTCTGATCACGGTGGACTGAACCCTCAAACTGGGAGGCAGAATAAGCCCTTCCTTCTTTAAACTACCTTTATTGTGTATTTTAGTTCAGCAGGGATAAAAGTACCTCTCAGCAGATCTAGACCAACTGTACTAAGGCCCTGGCACCTCCCTGAGGGGTGTGTCTCCAATAATGTCTGATGTGGGAAACTTTCTCGTTTACAAATCATACTTTGCATAGCTTTTGGTATTAAACATATCACTTTTCTTTTGCTCCCTCCCCACCACCTCTTTTGCCGTCTGTGAACTGTCCATCATCTTTATTCAACACTGGGCTTCCTGTTTCCTCATCCCGGCAGCTGAGCTATGGGAGATCTTGACTCAAAGTGTTTCTAGTTAATCTTGTGTTTCAATGTATTCTGACCTTTGCATTGACTGTTCTGGGATAAATAAAAAAGATGATGTTTAAACACATTATGTGTTTTTTTTCCTTTCCTTTCTCTAGCACATGGAATTAATCAAGGCAGGCTATAGATGGGAAGAGGTAAAATAGGGATGCATAAAATGCCATCTTGCTATATTATATAGAAATGTTTCCTTTGTTATTGATTGTGTTGGTCTAAGGGAAGACTGGCTTCTCAGAGCTGACTCCTGGGCCTAGAAAGAAGGTACTGCCCCAAGAAATTGTTCTATCTAGGTCAGGCTGGCTGGCCATTAGAATCTCAGTCATTGAGGTTGCATTCTGTGTTTACACAATTAAACTTCTAGAACTTACCATACGTGGTTATTTCATTCTTTCCATTTGGAGGCTAGCTGTAATCAAGGGACAGACAGACCGTCATTCCACATAAGAGTGATGAAGTAAATATGATGCCCTTCATCTGATTTAATGAAGGACCACGATGCCTAGGAGCAGACAGTTCCTCATTAGGACATCTGGCAGCCAGCACAGTCATGTGGGTTGGCTTCACATGTTAACGATTGGAATTACTTAGTTGGAACAACACACATGTTGGTGTCAGCCCACATGTAATCAGAAGAGTCCCTGCTATGTGCAGGGGAACTCAGTGGCTGGAAACCACATGTGGGTCTCTAGTTGTGTCTGGGTCCCTAGAAACTCCCAGGGGACTTGTTCACAGTGACCCTCAGAGAAGGGAAGGAGTTATCTAGTCACTGTCCCAGACTCTGAAGTCCTACAGTTCTGGGACTGCTTTTCACTGGTACTACCTAACCTTAAAGCTGCGATGACACTGGCATTGGGTCAGTGTTTGCTCTCATTTAAATAAAGTTGGCGAGGGGCTCGCTCTGTGACAGAGTGACTACCTAGCATACGGGAAGCCTGAATCCAATGTTTAGCACCACAAAAACTCATGATTGTGGCCCTAAGTATCTCTTTCATAAAAGTGGATTTCTCTTTTTTGGTTGTTTTATTTTATTATTATTATTATTTTGATACAGAGTCTCTTGCAACCAACACTGGCCTTGAACTCCTGATTTTTCTGTCTGCATCACAGGATTACAGGCACACACCCTGCCCAACTTGTATATTAAGATATTTTCGCGGCTGGAGATATTGCTCACTGGTTAAGAGCACTGGATACTCTTGCAGAGGAACTGGGTTTTGTTCCCAGCACTCACATGGAGGCTCACAACCTCGTATAACTCCAGCTACAGGGGATTTGAGACAGTCTTCTGGCCTCTGAAAATCTGCACTCACAAACATGAATGCACACCACACACACACACACACAAAAATAAATCTTAAAAGATATTTTGATGACACTTGCATTGGTATGTATTCCTGTAGCAAACAGAGGAAAGTGCTGGCTTAGGGTACCGTGGGTGCTTCTAAACACTGAATATACTTTGCTAGCCCTTCCCAGTTATAGGGTCAAGCATGGAACTGCCACACACCTAATATTGCCATATTCTTTTTCATTGTGTGTGTGTGTATGTGTGCATGTGTGCATGTATGCACACATATGAGGGAGTGAGAGGACAGCTTCCACTGTCATTTCTCAGGTACTGCCCACCTTGTTTGTCTCTCACTAGCCTGGAACTTGCCACGTATCGTATAGACCAGATGGCCAGAGAGCCACAATGAATCCACTGCATTCAAAGTGTGCACCTCCATGTCCAGCTTTTTCCCTCCCTCCCTCTCTCCCTCCATCCCTCCCTCCCTCCCTTCCTCCCTCTCTCCTTCCCTCTTTCCTTCCTTCCCTTTCTTCCTTCCTTTCTTCTTTTCTTTTTCTTTTTACAAGGGTTCTGGGGGTCAAACTCAAGTCCCATAAAGCTAGCTATCTACCCAGCCCCACTGGCACACTCCTCAACTTCCAAAGACTTAAGCAAAGTGAAGAGCAGCAAGGAAGGGGCAGGTAGTGAGCATTAGAACAGGAAAGTGGAGCCAGTGGGCCACGGATTTAAGCTTGAAAAAGTCAAAACGTGCTGATAGAAAGAGACAAGCTGAGCCTTTCGGAGTTACAGACCATAATAAAGAGCTTAGAGGTCTTTTCTGCATCTTTCCCATCTGGTTGTAAAACAGATGTTTTCCTCTGTGTGTTTACTGCTTACGTTTTTTTCCCTTGCTGTTTCCCACGAAACTTCCTTTGTTTCTGAGTCACCCACATTACTTTTTAAGCTATAGAATAGAAACCTTGCGACAGCAACTTACCGAATAGATTTATTTTCTCACAAACCAATTATGGTTTTTGAAACTCAGGACATGGTGGCTCCAGCTCTATTACGTTCAAGCTTTAGGCAACAGAAAGGAGTCAGACAGAGTGATACACTAACATTGTATCTGCCTGTTGGATTATTGGTTTGTTTTTGTTTTTGAGTAAAATCTCATATAACCCAGGCTAGCCTCAAATTTATGTTAGCCAAGGATGGCTTTGAATCTCCAACTTGCAGGTTTGTGCCTCTGAGTTCAGGAGTGTCTGGCTTTCTAATTAGGAAGACAGCAGATTCTACAATAGCTCATCTCAATGGCCTCTCCTTCACACGCTCTTGGGCAGAACTGCAGTCTTCACTGACTGGGGCTTTGGCTTCACAGGCCTCTCAGAGGGAAATGGATTTTGAATTAGGCATGTTGTTATTCTAGGCAAACTTGTCCTCCTGCATGAAATGATCAGAAGGAGACCAGACAGCACACAGCCAGTTAGCGGCATCTGCTGCAGCTGTGGACTGGATTCAACTTAGAACTTGCTTATTTTTCCATCAGGAGAGCAGCGGACAGTACCTGCTGTGGTGTCTCAGCCTGACCATTTTGTAGACACTGCCTCACATGGAAGCCACCGCCCTAACTGGGTCACTCTAAACACCTGCAGGAAGCAGTCTGAATTCCTCTAACACAATACTGCCTCCAGAGTGACTTAACTGCCCCTTGTCTGTTTGTACTTTATGTGGCAGCCCAGCTTTGTGAGAGCCCAAGGAGCTGAACCAGCCACTTCATTTTCTTGTGCTGCGACTTCCTTCACGAGAGTATTTGGTAAGGCCCTGAGATATCACTGTCCCAGCATGAAGCCCGTGACTTCTACCTCTCCTGTCTCTCTCCAGCCCCTTGCATATCAATGTATTATAATGGCTCTTACTTTTTTGTCTCTGTCTGGCTATCACTCCTGTTCTGCTGCGTGTTCAGAAGGGGTCCATATTCTGCTTCTTCATGTCTCGTTCAAGATATTTATGCTGTAGGTGACAGAGGGCAAGCCTTTGACAAATGCTTCTCAGCTGAGGGAACATATCGACTATAGGGGTGCACATCACACTTTAATAATCTTTATATCCAATAAAGCCTTCACATTCTAAACTCAAACTAAATCAATATAATTTCTCTCATGAATGTGTTAATTTTCCTTAATTGTTACGATAACATGTCATTCTTTTTCTAGAGGTTGGACATCTTTGTGATATAGAATACTTAGAAGACTTTTCATTAACTTTTTTTTACAGCATATGTTTAAAGCTTCTAGATGCGGCATTCAGAATACAGTGTTTATGTAAAGCTTGAGACGTGCATGTGGAAATCTGTGGCCCACACGTTGTTAAGATCAAGATTGCAAAGTGTTCTTCGGCAGGGGAGCTCACACAGGACCCCAAACCCCACAATTCACTTTTCAAAGTTAAGGGAAGTCAAGGGTATGATTTTAAAAGTTTACATTCATTTATTGTATGTATGTGTGTGAGCTTACACAGAGCATTATGTGGCAGTCAGAAGGCAACGTGTATTAGTCTCTCCTTCTACCACATGGGTCTTAGGGACCAAACTCAGGTTGTCAGGCTTGGAAGCAGGTGCCCTTACCCACTGAGCCATTTCTATGGCCTTGGAGCTGTATTTATATACACTTGAAAGTATTGTCACAATAAGCGACTCTTAAAGAACAATGCCCAGAATAAAGTACTAAGTCAATAAAATTTTCCACATCTAGTGCTGCTTTGAAGTATTTACCTTTGACTGGGCGGTGGTGCCATATGCTTTTAATGCCAACACTTGAGAGGCAGAGTCAGATGGAACTCTGAGTTCAAGGCCAGCCTGGTCTACATAATGAGTTCCAGGACAGCCAGGGCTATGTAGAAAAACCTTATTTCTAAACAAAGTGCAAAAAAAAACCCAAAACAAAACAAAACAAAACAAAAAACCCTAAACTATTTCTGTATTTGTTGGTTTAGAGAAGAGAAATAGTTTTTTAAAATTCGTTTTTATTTATTACATTAAAAATAAATATGAATGAAATTGTGGATATTGGCTCCCTTGTGCTCTCAATCAGGCAAGTGTGTCTTCTGTTCATATTCAGGTGAGACAGTACAGAGTTCAAAGCTTCAGATTTTACAGGAGATATCTGTGAAAACTTTTATAGGAAGAAATCCTTGGTGTCTCGCTGCAGAGGGAGTGAGTCCTGCAGGTGAGAAGACAAAGCTATGCGTGGACTCTTTGGTTTGGGGATAGGATGCATGTGGCTCACACGGGGTGGGCTGGGTTCGGCGTGAAAGTGTGGTGTTGTGAGTGTGATGCTCAGTGTTTGAGGGTCTGTGAATGTATGACTGCTCGCCTTTCCCTGCCTCTCTCTCTGGCTGCTTGTGAACTCACACTCAATGAGATGATGAAGATGTTTTTCCTTCTCTTTGCTACTTCAGGGCACTAGCACGTGATCCCTGAGAGACAGAAGAAAGTAAAATATTTTATATTATGCACCAAGGGGTTACAAGGCTTCAAAGCTTTTCTCCTTGTTTTTTTATTGTTATTATTTGTGTGGTATACGTGTATGTGTGTAGGTGTGTGTGTGTGTGCATGTGTGTGCACGCATGTGTGTGTACATGCCCGTGCCTATGCATGTGAAGGACAGAGTTGGTATTGGATTCTGTCCTCTATTTTTTTTTCTGCCTTTTGTTTGAGACAGAATTGCTCACCGAGCCTAGATCTTGCTGTTCCAGTTGGATTGACTCTCCCCCTACCTGGGGTTAGAGGTCACTACCCTCTGTGCTGGGGCTAGAGGTCACAACCATACCCAGTTTTTCTGTGGTTGCTGGGAATCCCCACTATGTTCTCAAGCTTATGCAGCAGGAATTTTATCCCCTGAGCCTTCTCCCCAGCCCCTCTTTCCTTTTTAAATTCTACTACTTCAGTCAAACAAGTAGAGAATGAGTTGTGTACACCATTTCCTGTAGTACTTGATCTACAACATCAGTCCAATCCTTTTAATGAATTGCTGTACACTTTTTCCAGCTGTTTTAAATTTTGACTCCTTGGTACCATTGGATAGTAGAGATAGAAGAACTCTGGTTTCACAGTGAGATTCTTTATTTCAAATAATGTCTATTCACAGACTGAAAAAACCCCACAGCAAATTAAACAAATTACATTTTTTAGTTGCTCTTTTTGTTACTTTAAATTGAAAATAGATTACACTTTCTTTAATAAATGTTATTATTAATCAAATTTTATGGAGGGGAAGAGATTGGAGCCAGTTAGCCTCTGATTATTCAGATAGTGATGTAGATTTTAAAAAGGCTTCTTTTTTATTATTATTATTTTCCAGGCTGAAGCCAACTGACATTAGCCTCAGGAGCTTTATGAGTTCTCTTGCACAGACCTCAGCTCGGTTCCTCTGCCAGTTCAGTGCCAAGATTCGTAAACAAAGATATCCCTGCTGCAGTCCCTGTCAGGCATGGTCAGACAAATGCTCCTGGTCAACTCTCCAGGGTTGCTTGTGACATTTCAGTGCAAATGGCTACTCAGTAATTGGCTTAATAGTTACATGTGCAGTTAAGAGAGAAACTATACCAGAGGCAGTTCTAATTTATGATGTAATCCCCAAGTCAACAAACTACAAGGACAAACTGGGAAGTGCCATCTTCCCGGCTTTTTTTTTCTCACGGTTCCACACCACATCCCGAGAAGGTCTGCAGCTGAGGTTTTCTGGAGATATTTATGAAGTGTGTCATCGGGGATAGTTCTCCCAAGTCTCTATCATTCATTTCCTATGTGATACAGCAGAAACTATTTCTTTAAAAATTTCATGGACTTGCCTCTAAATAGAATTGCAGTTCAAACACTGCACTAACTGTAAGCTTGGCATATGCCAGAATTTCAAGCTCACTGGATTGTTCCTCAAATTGTAGATGTTAGAAGGAGATGCCCAGTGTGATAATGTTAGGGGTAGAACCACCCTAAGATAGTCCAGTAACCAGCCTCTTGACTGAGTAATGGTTACTGATGCTCCTATCAAGACAGCCTGAGGGAGTGTATTTTTCCTTTTCATCATGGAAGGCACATAGAGGGTGCTGTTTATGAAATAGGAAGCCCTCTCCAAACACCCACACTATTGGCACATTTTTTGAAAATTTTGGCAAGCTTTCATGTAGTGCAGGCTGGAACTTGAATTCTGTAGGTAGCTAAGAATGACCTTGAATTTCTAATCCTTCTGCAGCTACCCCCTGAGTATTGGGATTATAGGCAGGTACCTCCACCTTTCCCAGTTCTGTTGCCGTCTTGATCTTGGATTCTCAACCTCCAGAACTGTAAGGTTTGCCACTCATATTATGCAAACTAAGATATTTTGTTAGAAAGTGAAATAGACTAAAACCCTAAACTATAAAAAATACCAGAATAAATAAAAACATTAGAAGAAAAAGGGAGCACCCAGTATTAAGGAATAATCATTCTAATATTAGAAAGTCCTGAAAAGGAGTCTTGAGTTCACAGCTAAGTTGCTTTCTCAGTTTCCACAGGACTACCTTTGAATTTTGTTTTTATCCCTCAGGACACTCCAGAGGTAGACCAGACCTGAACATAAGAGAGCACATATTGAGAAGGAAGGTTGCTTGAAATCAAATAAGAAGAGCTGTGATTATTTGATTGTTTACTGGCACCAGTTTTAGTGCTGCCATACCTCCCTTTCCTAACTTTTCCAGCCAATGGGAAGATTCCTTTTCTGGATGATGTATCATCTGTCTACTCTTTTGACCCCATTATTCATACGTTGCTTATTGAATACCCTATCCTTCTTTACGCTTCACATTCCGCCTCTTCCAAACACTGATGATTGAATAAGAGTATCAGAGGAGGGTACACATGACAGGAAACACTGTAGACAGGGTTCTCTGATTAGTCTCCACATCTGCCTTCACATACATGTAAATAGAATGCAACCACATTGTAATTTTTATACTGTTTGAAAGATTTTGCTGGGGCATATAAGCTGTAAGGGAGAAAATAAAGACACGTGGAAGGAAACCACCAGGAAAGATGTAGAAGGAAAGAAGAAAGAAGTCATCAGGAAGTGGAAAGGAGGAAGTCAACAGGATGTGGAGAGGAGGAAGTCAACAGGATATGGAGGAAGTCATCAGGAAGTGGAGAAGGGGAAGTCATCAGGAAGTGGAAAAGGGGAAGTCATCAGGAAGTGGAGAAGGGGAAGTCATCAGGAAGTGGAGAGGAGGAAGTCATCAGGAAGTGGAGAGGAGGAAGTCATCAGGAAGTGGAGAAGGGGAAGTCATCAGGAAGTGGAGAAGGGGAAGTCATCAGGAAGTGGAGAGGAGGAAGTCATCAGGAAGTGGAGAGGAGGAAGTCATCAGGAAGTGGAGAAGGGGAAGTCATCAGGAAGTGGAGAAGGGGAAGTCATCAGGAAGTGGAGAGGAGGAAGTCATCAGGAAGTAGAGAGGAGGAAGTCATCAGGAAGTGGTGAGGAGGAAGTCATCAGGAAGTGGTGAGGGGGAAGTCATCAGGAAGTGGAGAAGAGAAAGTCATCAGGAAGTGGTGAGGGGGAAGTCATCAGGAAGTGGTGAGGGGGAAGTCATCAGGAAATAGAATAAGGGAAATATCAGGGTAGGAGAACCGAACAGAAAAAGAATAGAGTGGAACAAGCAGCAGAAAGAATAATAATAATAATAAGAAGCTTTTATTCAGGGAAAAGTCTGTGTTTGTTCTTGCTGACTCTGCTTCTTGTTCCCAGTCTTGCTGATCTTCTGCAGGTAGGAGGTGGAGGCAGGTGGATCCCTGGAGCTGAACCAGTGACCTTCAGGGTCAGTGAGAGACCCTAACAACAATGGAGAGAATGATAGGAGAAGGCAATAAATATTGACTTCCAGACTTTACCTGTGTGCACATGTGTGTGCACTTTCATGAACTTGTAAATATGCCATGTACACATGCAATGTTACAGGGGCTGGAGAGATGGCTCAGCAGTTAAGAGCACTTACTGCTCTGGCAGAGGACCTAGTGATTCACAATTCTCCTAGACTCTGGCTCTAGGGAATCTGGCTTCTCTGAACATCTGAGCATGCATTCGTACATATGCATGCAGGTGTGCAGGCGTGTACACACCCACCCACCCACACATACTTAAACAGTAATAAAAAATAAAACTTTAAAAAACTATCATTAGAAAATTAAGTGATTCAATACATGGTTCAAAGAAAAGAAATTTCACTGGCTCTCACCATAGTCACAAAAGCCAAAAGAAAAACATCTGCTCCCTAACTAATATACACAGCTATGGGATCCTCCCTGTCCCCTCAAATGAAATTCTTCATTCACTGGTGTATAAACTTGTTCAACCACCACCATCCAGGTAAAAACCCAGATCTTTAGGTACTGACTTTGTTGAGTGTTTCTGACTCAGTGGATTAAAGGGTGACCTAGAAGCCTCTATTTTATAAGCCTCCCAATTGACTGCGATAGTTATCAAAGTTTGGAAACTATCAGCTCAATTGATAAAAAGGTTATTTATGAATCTCCTTTTCTTGGAGTATTTCCTAGATGCTCTAGATATGCCACATGATCTCTCATTTGAGCATCTCACACAGGTACCGGGTTGCTGTGGTCCATAGTCTCTCCCTCTACATACAGTTTCCTAAGGCAGCCTATTCTTGTTTATGGCATGGCATTTTGCTGTGGTGCCATGTGACCAGTTGTTCTCAGGGGCAGAGCTGGGAAGGCAATACCCTGAGGAAGAATGTGTTGGGGCTTGGTAGAAGGGAGGGTGGGCCCGGGGTGAAGTGTCTGAACCCCATTTCTCTGTATTATTCATGTCCTGTGGT
>LOJH01063851.1:18363-28400 GCA_001685095.1 Ellobius talpinus
CTTAGCTCACTTAATAGACTCCAGTTGTATCGATTCTCCTGCAAACTGGCACAGCCTCACCCATTTTCATGGCGGAATACATTCCATTGTGTGTATACAGGAATGGAGATTTCTGGCCAGGATGTTCAGAATTGCTTGTTTCTCTCAGCCCCAGCTATGCAGTTCTCAGTGGCTCAGTTACTCTTGGATGCACTCAATGAGACTCGCTTTCCTGCATTACCGTGCTGACTCGAGAATAAAATGTGATAATATGAAAAGAATTTAAAGAGAAATAGTGTAAGATATTTATTCTCTACAGTTTAAACCACAAAAATGTATTTTTATCTGTTACCTAGATATACCCATTCACAGTTTGGTCTCATAACTTACATCAATACACGATTAACATTTACTGTTACCTTTATTTGTTTATGATGTCTGTGTCGGGGTGGTCACGTGTGTGCTACAGCGTATGTGTGGTGGTCAGAGGGCCACTTGTAGTAGCTAGTCCTCTCCTTCTAGCGCATGAGTTCCAGGTATTCAAGTGAGCTTTGATGGCAGGTTCCTTTGTTCACGGAGCCATTTTGCTGACCCAGGTTACATTTTATAGTATGTCTTTCTTCTTGCTAGAAGTTGAACAAGTCACTGTGACGTGAAAATCTTTCTATGTAAGAACCAACTTTGAGGTCTGAGAAAGCTTCTGCATCTATTGGCTTTCTGGTGCTGTGATAAGATACCATGACCAAAAGCAACTTAAAAGAAGAGATCCTTCTGCCTTAAAGCTCTGGAGGGCTAATGAGCCATAACAGCTGTGAGGTAGAAAGCCGAGAGACCACATCTAAGTGGCGAACAGGAAGGAGAAAGCACAAGCAGCTATCAAACCCTTAAAGTCCTCCACTACCCCGCCAATGTGACCTGCTCCCTCTAGCATGGCTGTCATTTTAAAAGTTTCATAATCTCCCAGACAGCGCCACCCACTGGGGATGTTTAAGTACATGAGTCTGTGGGGGACATTTTTCATCCAAGCCACAGCAGATGCTGTTCTAGACTCGGGAGCCTTGGCTTTTGTTTTGTGCTGTTACACCGGTAACATGCTCTTCCGGTAAGCATGCCTCATGCTCTTCCCTCAGGGTGTTAATTCCAAGGGGCAGGAAAACATGGGTTGTATGGACTTTTTGTATGGAATCTTCACATCTATCAGATCTTTTCTATCTACGTTTTAAGATTAAGGTCAGTCAGTTCTGGTTATTAAGGGACATATTAAAAAGCAATACATGATCAGCTTAATAGTTTTACTTAAAAGATATAACAATTTCATTAACCTAGCAATTTAAACCTGCCCAGTATCTATCCATTAAAATCATAGAGTATTAGGCAAAGTATCATTTATTTTGTTCAAGGTACTTTAATAAATACTCTCCACACACTGCAGTGCAAATTCTAATTGGTCTTAATAAGAAAAAGCCTGGATTCAGATATCAGGGTAAATGCTGAAAGATCAGAGAAGTAAAGAAGCCAGCCACTAGAGAGATTTTTTTTTACCTCTACCAAATCCTCAGACCAAAGGGAGCAATATCCCATCTCCATGAATCTTCAGACTGAATGCCTTGACTTCCTGTCTCCTCACGCTTTATATTGCTCTCTCTCTGCCCAGCCATATCCCTCTGTCTCCACCTCCCTAGTGCTGGGATTAAATGCGTGAGTTGCCACTGCATGGCTCTGTTTCCCTTGAGACTGGATCAGTCTTGTGTAGTCCAGGGTGGCCTTGAACTCACAGAGATCTGTCTGCCTCTGCCTTCCAAGTTCTGGGATTAAAGGTGTGTGCCACCAGTGCCTGGTCTCTATGGCTAACTAGTGACTCCCTCCACACTCTGATTCTCAGGCAAGCTTTATTTGTTATAGCACAAACACAATATCACCACAGTCTGTTCTTTTTTAAATGCTTGCATTTTTTTGAATCATTTAATGAAAACACCTCTTGGTAGTTCTGACAGGAGCTCAGTCTAAAAACGTCAGTACTGTCTGGGTCTAATTTCTTCATCTGAAAGTTTCAGTAAGGAAGGAACACTTAAAATCCTTACTCTGAAGCGACACTGCTTTCTTTTTTGCTAAGATATTTTTAGATCTCCCAAATGACTCAAAAAATTCTTCCCTAAACCTGGTATGAATAATTATAGTTATATATTCTGATATAGAACGCTTAAAAGTGATTGTATCTTTCTATGCTACACTTAGCCATTGTTAGAAGAGAAACAAGCTCAGGGTAAGAAAAGTAGCTCAAGAGAATCCTGACCCTCACGGCAAAATCTAGGGAGACTGCAAATGCTGAGTGGGTTGGTTTAGGGTTTCAAAGCACTGCATTCTGTAAGCACAACTTCAGATACATCTATCAAGCAAGGTTTTAACTCTATCCAGTAGATCATATTAAATGTTATAACATTTAATCCACATTTTAATACTTTACAGCAGAATTGAATGTAGGTAAATCAAACAAATGTTTTAATGCATTATTTATTTGTTCATTTTGCTGTGTGTGTGGGTGTGTGTGTGTATGGCATGTGCCTATGTGTGTGTACCTATGCAACATGTGTGTGGAGGCCAGGGGTTGACATTGGTTATACGTCTTCCTCTATTGCACAATACTTTATATTTTTCTTTCAGTGTCTCTCATGGAACTAGAGCTCACCGGTTACCTCAATTTACTGGCCAGTGAGTTTCAGATCTTTTCCTGTCCTTTCCTTTCCAGCCCTGGGATTGCAGATGTGCTGCCACAGCTGGCTGTTATACACTGGGACTCGGAATGCAGGTTGCAGGTGTGCTGCCACAGCTGGCTGTTATACACTGGGACTGGGAATGCAGATTGCAGGCGTGCTGCCACAGCTGGCTGTTATACACTGGGACTCGGAATGCAGGTTGCAGGCGTGCTGCCACAGCTGGCTGTTATACACTGGGACTCGGAATGCAGATTGCAGGTGTGCTGCCACAGCTGGCTGTTATACACTGGGACTCGGAATGCAGGTTGCGGGTGTGCTGCCACAGCTGGCTGTTATACACTGGGACTCGGGATGCAGGCCCTACTAGCTGAATCTTCCCTGTCTCTACGGGGTGGGGGTGGTCTTTGTATGTATTTGAACTCCCAGGCTCAAATGATCCTCCTGGAGTCGCCTTCTGAAGTTGTGGGGAATACACATGGTTGCAGCCATGGCTGATTAACACTTTAAAGGTTTCAACAGTGACAGAAATGGAGTTCTTATAGGGAGTTCCTGGGTATAACTGGGATGGTGTGACTGAGAAATGCCCTCCATGGTCTCCGGTGTTTGAACACTTGGTCCCCAGTGGGTGGTGCTGTTGCAGGGGCTTGGAGGGTGCAGCTTTGCTGAGGAAGTACATTGGATTTTAAGGGTCAAAGGCTCCTTCCATTTCTAGCTCACTCCCTGTCATGCTTTCGTTGAAGTTGGGCTGGCTCAGCTGCTTGCTGTTACCTCCATTCCTCTTCCCTTCTGCCATGCCTCCCTGCCATAAAAGAGTCTTGTCTCTGCAACTATACATCAAAATAAAGCCTTGGTCATGGAGCTTTATCACAGCAACAGAAATCAATTAATAGAGTAGCTCATGAAGCAAAGTTAATAAAGTACTTTAGTTACATTTATGAATAGGAAAGGGAGAGAATCTAAGGTGATTTTAGGATTGGGATAGGTGGCTCTGAGGGAAACCTTGGCTGATCACACCCAGAGTTCTAGACTTGATCTCCACCATTGCAAATAATGTTAATAGTTGTTATGTTTTAAAAACCATTTTATCAAAAATTAATTAACATGTAATTTTATAAAGCAGTTTGAAAAGGCTCCCATTACTATTTAATAGCTTTAAAGTCATCTCTATTTGTCTTCTATTCCTAAGAATGTGGAAGGCACAACTCAGGGCACAGATGCCCAGCACAGTGGTTGTATGTACTCAGTGGGGATTGTGTGGCTTGTACCTCACCTTGGAACACCTGCTTGCTGTCTGGCTTCTTTTTCCTGGAACTCTGTGATCAAAGAGAGCAAATGGCAGGTCTCTGGCTAAGAGTAACCATTCTCTCCTTTCTCCTCATAAAAATTTAGGTATCTTATGAAAATTTTAACTGTGGTTGACACAAGGCAATATTGAATTCAAATGCCCAGATTTAGACACAGGGAAAAAGACATCATTATACTGGAGTGGGGAAAAAGAAGCAAAAAAAAAATGCTGATGAAGTGAGAAGTGAAAATACTGGAGGTAGATTATAAAGTCGTGTGTGTGTGTGTGTGTGTGTGTAGCAAATACACAGTTGTTGTATATCTGCTATAATCTAGTTAAAGAGTTGTTTGTATTAAAATTTTAGTTTCCTTTTTAAACTTTATATATATGAGTGTTTTGTCTGTATGTAAAAAGTGTTTTGTCTCTCTAAATAAGCGGACCTTTACTGTATGTGTTAAATGGCAGTGGTAAATAGGTTAAGTAGAAATGTACATGAAAAGAAATCTAATCCTTACGATCACTCTCCGATGTGTTCCTAGTCTATGTTTTTCCAATGTCACCAACTGTGGAGTCCAACAAGAATATGAAAGAAAAAAGACCTTAAGTCCAACTTTCAGAAACTCTAGACTGAATCACCTTTTATTGCAACGGTAAAAGTCTTTGGTTAAATATATGAGGCATTTCTCTTCAGTCTTTCCAGGGTCTCTGGCTCTGACCATAGCCCCCAATACAGCAAAACAGATAATATCAACGAGCTGGCTTCCAGTTCACTTTACAGACTGTCTTGGATTAGGGGTCCATGCAACTTCTAGAACATACTAGACAAATGTTGATGAGGGTGTAAGGTCTGGTGACACCTCAGTAGGACACTTACAGGCAAGGGCTGCCAGATTGACCACATTTCCTCTGAGACTACTGCTTGCTATAGCTTGAACCTTTCATTATTCTTTGTGTGTGTGTGTGTGTGTGTGTGTTTCTGCACAATACTACTCTATAGCGCAAAGTGGGATGTTCTACCATTTTTACCCAACACTGGGATTTTTTTTAAATAACATCTTCATCTGAGTAGTTTCTTTTTCTTCCTGGCTGGAGTCTGTTTCAGCTCTGGATTAGCTTCCACCAGAGCCTACACATGGTCTGATAACATTAAGACTGTTTTCATGTTTTTAGTATTAGTGAAAATTTGGATCACTAAAAGAGTTTATATCTCGTAGCAGATACGATTTTATATGGGCTCCACATGGACTTGCTTACTGTAAATGCTTCTAGAATTTCCTTATTTTTCTATTTTATTCAAACAACTAGGCCTCTCTAGATGCTTCTTTGTATCACAAACAAATTAATCTGTTTTTCCTTTTGAAGAGTTATTAATATTTTTATATTTCCATTAACTTTTGGTTGCCATTCCTGTTTCAACCAATGGTTTTAATCAACAGTTCAGTACAAAATACAAAATATATAGCAGAATATATAAATAAGATCGACTGACCCACTCACACATTTATTGGCTTGGATGACAGACAACAACATCCCTTGATCATATCAACAATGTTCAACTCCCTCTTTCCACTCCTCCTGTCCCTCCCCATCCCTACCCCTCCTATCTTCATGTCCTCTTACCCTCCCATCACACAGTGAGATGAGTTAGCCAGTTAGTGCTACCTGCGTATGCAGCGGTGTGGGGCCATTCTTCAGCACATAGATGATTTACAGTGGCCACCCTCACCCAGAGTCCACCAATGAGCAGTAGCTCTTCAGCTAGGAGTGGAGCCTCATGAGCCCCTCCCTCTCCCGTGCTGGAAGGCTGATTGGTCCTGGACTCACGGGTTGTGTGTTCACGAGTACAACGGACTTGCCACATCTAGAAGAAAGCATGTCGCAACACCCCTCCACATCCTCAGGCTCCTGCGTTATTCCTGTTCTCTCTTCCTGGGTGTTCCCTGAACTTGGATGAGTGGGGGGGGCTTGATACAGGTGACTTGTTCAAGGTCAAGAATGAAACAGTCTTTGAATCTTTGCATTTTGATCAAGTATAAGTCTCAGCATGGATGATTACCAGCTGCCAAAAGAAGGTTTCTCCAACCAAGGCGGAGAGCAGCACTAATCGGGGGGCATAAACAAATTCTTAGAAGGCAAATATCTCCAATTTGACAAACAAGCTAAATTAGCAAAGCAGCAGTATCATTTCCTTCCTGGAACTATTGATTTAAGAATACTGATTACTTTTGCCTTCATATGCCATTATTGGGCTTTCCAGGGTCCAAATTTTGAAAGAGTCATGATGGGTCTCAAATCCTGGCTCAATTTCCTGTTCAGGATAAGAATTTGGATTAATCCTTAGTTCTCTTTGGATAGGGGATAATCATGCCTCCTTGATAAGAACGTCCTGACAACTAAGTGGGGTTGTTTTCTAAAAGCACTCAGTACTTCTGTTGGCGTCACTGAACGGACTATTTTAAGAAAATAGTGAGGAGACTGGGAAGCAGAGGGAGGCAGACATCTGTTGACACCCAGGTCCCACAGCCAAGATGAACCTCTTAATGGGCCGAGTGGGAATAGCTAAGGTCTTAGTAGTTTGTCGATGAGTGTGTTATTAGCTACCACGTGGTTTCTACAGTAGACTTTCCATGCCAAATGCACACAAACAAGCAAGCGCATTCCTATATCACAGAGACAACTTTTAAAATGAGCAAAAATATGAAACTTGTCTTACTTCTTTAAAATCAAGATTCCTGGGTTTAGCATTCAAATTTGGAGTGCTTATATGGAATGCTTACAACTTCTGTTTCAATCATGGGTAAATATATACATGGCCGTTCCTTAGTCCAGAGAGGAAGGTGTTAATCTTTAAAGGGTGTACTAAGTGCAGGGACGTCATGGACAGAGCATTGCATTCTTATGGTCAGAGGTTATCTCCATTCCTCCTCTGGAGATTGTCACAGGACTCAAACATTTGTAAACTAACCCAATACAAGTTTTCTCAAATATGTGCAATATTTGCTCATTTGGAAATATGCGACTCCTTGGTTCTTGTTTTTGTTTTTCTATTCTCTTGCCTTTTTGGAGCATTTTAAGTCATCAGTGTGACAGTGGCAGGGTGGGAAAGAAGCCTGGGGTCAACGTTAAAATCTCTCCGACAGTCTCATTTATCTAACTTAGGCTATGAGTCACTAAAGGGCTGTTTAAGACTATGTAAAAACCCTGGAACTTTTGTCATCCATGCTACTATAGTTTGTTCTAGAAATGGGACAGTTTTCTGGGAAAAGAGTGAGAGTCTCATGAGCTGGAGAGATGATCCTTTTGCAGAGACATTTCATAGGGTCAGTTGATCTTTTCCAGAGTGAGCCATAGCACTTCCTGAAGGAGAGGATTCCAGAAGAGAAGTCAGGAGCTTTGGGAAGAGTAGTGATGAGAAAGAGTGAATAGTAAGGAGGGTCATTGAACCAGAGGGGTGGGGGGAAGGAGGAGGAAGAGCAGGAGCAGGAAGGTGAAGTAAAGAAGAAGAAAGAGTGGAGGAAGAAGAGATGAGTAGAAAGAATGTGAGATAAGAGAGGAGAAAGAGAAGGAAGAAAATGGCAGAGCAGAGAAACAGAGAGGAAGGAGTAGGTGGAGAAAGAGGACAGGAGAGGAAGTAGAGACACCATAGAAAAGGGACTAATCAACTCAGGAGAGCAAGGGGACATGCAGAAGGTGGGTACCCCCTCCTCCTTTTGGGACAGTGTCTCACATAGCATAGGCCAGGTTTGAACTCAGTTTGTGACAGGAGATGACCTTGGACTCCCAATTTTTCTGCCTCCACCTCTCATGTGCTGGAATTGCAAGAGTGGGACGCCACATTCTGTTGACAATGTGCTTTCAAAAGTATAGAAGGACACAGCACAATAGCAGAGTGGGTAAATCCAGAAAGCACTAACAAACACACACACAATAGGCATGGGGCGAGAAAATAAGGGAAACGCTGAGGGGAACCAAATGAAGGAAAGACTTCCAAGCTTGTTCTTTGAGACTTTCTATATGTGGAACCATTGTTCGTGGACTAACTTGGTATACATGTCAATAGAGTTGGATCTTGCATGTGGGAAACTGTGCAGTTTGGATCCCTGGAATGCACGGTTTACATAGGACAACACAGAGCTAGCTTCTCCACAGTCGTCCAGCTATCAGCACTGTCCCAGGCACAGGTTTCACGTCTAAACTCTCAAGATGTCTCCCAACCTTGGTACAATACATGAATTAGTTAAATTTGCTTTTAGTTTTAAATCTTATTTTCCCCACCCATATTCTGTTAACCTAATATCAAGAAGAATATATTTTAAATCTCCCAGATAGGATTCCCTGGCTTGGCAGCTGTAAGTTACCAGAGCCTTGTAAACAACCACATTTAATTTCCTCTTATTAGTGTGGCTGTTGCCTATCAAAGATGTCATGTTGCAGATATATCAACATTGATGCTAGTCAGTTTTCTTAATGCTTGATTTCTCAGGGAGGTAGAAAAAGGGAAATTCAGCAATATGTTTTAAATGTTGTTTTTTTTTTACATGGGTAATTATATGCAGTTTAAGAATCCATTAAGAGACTATCACCTAAATTGATATGAATATCACGTGTATATTTAAGTTAGACTACTTGTTTCACTTGGTTGAGTAGAATGGCTTTTGCTATATAAAATATTTATTAAATTCAGTGCAAAGTAGTAGCATCTAGAAAGTGAACAGGGAAATTTAAAGGTAGTCAAAGGATCCACTTGTAATTTTTACATGAATATTCCCATTCTTTCCCATAAAATAGTTGGATTCTATGTAATACTATTGGAGATTATAATATTAACCCAATGCACTTTCTTTTTTAAAAAGATTAATTTATTTTTATTTTTATTTGCATAAGCCATGTGTGTGCAGTACCTAGGGAGTCCAGAAGAGGGCATCATATCCTCTGAAAATGGAGTAATGGGAAGTGTGAGCTGCCATGTGGGTGCTGGGAACTGAGCCAAGGTCCTTTGGAAGAATAGCCAGAGCTCTTATCCTCTGAGCCATCTCTCCAGCCTCCAGTTTACTTTCCTTAGTCATGAGCTTAGATTTTTAATAGTCTTTCTTAATTATATAATATCAATTAGCAAGCATGATATAATTTATCACTTCATTTTAATTATTTAGCCTTAAGAAAGAAAGTTCTGATACACCCTGCAACATTGTCAGACATTCAGGGCACTGTGCTGAGAAAAACAGCCACAGAAAGGCAGATGCTCTGTGTGTCCTGGAACTCACTCAGACCAGGCTGGCCTTGAACTCACAGAGATCCACTTGCCTCTACCTCCTGAGTGCTGGGATTAAAGGTGTGCACCAACATCACCCAGCTTATGTCATTTATTTTTTAAGACAGGTTTTCATTATGAAGCCCAGGCTAGCCTTGAACTCACAACAATTCTCTGATCTCAGCCTGCCAAGTTCCAGGATTATAGAAGTGAACTTCCATGCCTGGATTAGACCCTTCCTTAGTTTTTGCAAGATGATAAACATTCTGTGGGTAGGTGTGGTGACAGCCTCACACACAGTGAATGTATTTGCTACTGTAGAACTGTACAGATAAAAATGTCGGAATGGCAAATTTCACATTGTCTATTTTTGCTAATTGAAGTCTGTTTAGTAATGTTAAGAAAATACATTCATCAAAGGGACAGTCATATTTATTATTATTTAAAAATATTTTAATAAGTGTTCAAATAAAATAAAATTGACTTCCTCCAGAATCAGGAAAAAGAAGCCAATGGCTCTTCTGAAGGGTAGAGTTTATGTTCCTGTCCCTAGAAAAGACTAATTCTATTTTGATTTGTCTATTTTGATATTAGACAAATTTTGATATATATATTTTCATTCAAATAGATTCAATTGTAGCAGGCATTCTTTTGGCCACTAACCCCCAAATAATAACATGGAGTCTTATCAGTTATGAAGGCTCAGTCTTATGCTTGTACCAACTAGCTCCTATAACTTATTTTTTTAGGGAGGGAATTTTTTTTATTATTATTATTAAAAATTTCCACCTCCTCCCCTCCTCCCAAT